>CAFUXE010000896.1:863513-889684 GCA_903364295.1 Serranus cabrilla | reverse complement strand
GGTGTTTTTCTGTCCTTTTTCAAAAAGTTTCACCCTGACATGCATCAACAGACTCTAATAAAGCTATCCTGCAAATTTGGTGCATTTTGAAAACATTATGATGTGTTTTGTCAAAAGTGGACAAACTTTAAAATTCCGTAAAACGCCTAAAAATGCTTAAAATGTCCCAATTTCAGTGTGTTGATACATATTAGAGCATAATCTATCCAGAAATGACAGAAAAACACCATGTTGCGAAATGGCCCAATTTTCAAAAAGTCATACTATAGCATGTCGTTTTTTTTCAGCCAAAACATAAAATGCTTTCAAAATGCACTAAATTCGCAGGATAGCTTTATTAGCGTCTGTTGATGCGTGTGAGGGTGAAACTTTTCGAAAAAGGACAGAAAAACACCATATTATGACGTGTTTTTGTGAGAGTGATCAAACTTCAAAATTCCTTAAAATGCCTAAAAATGCTTAAAATGTCCCAATTTCAGTGTGTTGATACATATTAGAGCCTAATCTAATTAGAAATGACATAAAAACACCATGTTAAAAATGGCCCAATTTTCAAAAAGTCATACTATAGCATGTCGTTTTTTTTCAGCCAAAACATAAAATGTTTTCAAAATGCACTAAATTCGCAGGATAGCTTTATTAGAGTCTGTTGATGCGTGTGAGGGTGAAACTTTTTGAAAAAGGACAGAAAAACACCATATTATGACATGTTTTGTCAAAGGTGGTCAAACTTTAAAATTCCTTAAAACGCCTAAAAATGCTTAAGTTCTCATTCTCTATGAAAAGGGCCAAGTGATTGTGTGTGTGAGTCATCAAGTAAATCTGTGCGTGTGTGTGATTGTAGTGGACACAGCTGAAAATTATGCACGGCTCAGGCCAAGACAAATCCCATTAGCCATGTGGAGAGGCTCAGTCCGACATGAAGAGGGTTAGACAAAAAAAACTTGATGCATCTTGTGTTCAGCAACAGTAACAGAAACCTATTTTTGATTGTAGCAATGCTCGGTCAAGGTCTAAGTGAACTAATGCATCAGTCACAGTCCTTCATTAAATGTTTGCTGTGTAGCTTCAGAGAGGAACATTATGTGCTGTTGTAACACACCCACACACATATGTATATTTGAATCTATACATATATCGCTATGTAGGTCAGCTCTCCAGTGATATGTACATTGCGCTACTGTGTAAGAGCAGAGGGTGACAACAAGTGTTCTGATGACGCATGTCTGCATGGTAAACATGGCCCCTGAGAAATAACTGTGACAAAAAATAGAATTAATTCATGGAAATGGAAATTGCATGAATGAAATAACAATTTTAAAATCATATAGTTGATGTTTTTTTTTAACCATTGATTCTATCAACTGGACTAGGACCGAAGTATATTGGTGAATATGATCACCACTGGTTAATGATTAGTTAACAGAAAATTAATTGTATTTTGACAATAAAGCAATTGTTTCAGTGATTTTTTAAACAAAAAAATAAAACCATTATTTGGTTTCAGATTCTCAAATGTGTAAATATAATATAATGTGATATACAATTTCAACAACAAAAATTGGTCTCAGTCTTCAGTTCAGAAAAATAAGTTTGTTTGTGCTTGTTGCTGAGAACATTTGCCTAAAGTGTTGTTGTTTCTGTCTGATACACTGACATGAATACATTTCCCCCATAGTTTATAACTACCCTTTTGTATTTGTGTTTGTTTATCTGGGGTGGTTGATGGAGGTGGAGGTTGACCTACTGTACTACTTCATATTTGTGTCAACAGTGCCTGCCCGTCGAGACCACCTACATGCAGAGAACACATAATCCTCTCGTGCTTTATAATACATGACACATCACTTCATGTAGTGTAATAACAACAAACAGAGATACAAGAGCTTCCTGTCTGTGTTCTTTGCCAGACAGAGACCCAGACTGTCACCAAAATTGCCAGAATTGGGCCACAGGCCACGTTCCCTGGCCTTGTTTAGCAGATGACTGGACCATGGTGGTATTATAAACAATAGCCTTTTTCCATTTCCCTAACTGTAAATCTGAAATATTAATCCCTCATGTTTGAGCCTAATCTAAAATACAGACAGAACTAATCTTGTGCCCCAGTGCTTAAACAACTTAATGCTATCCTGGGTCACAATTTTTCTTGTCATCTAGTGCAGTATCACCCAAAAAACCCCTCTTGCACACAGCCATAGTGTATTTATAGTTATGTCCTCAAATTAATAAGAAACTCTATTCCTTCTGCCATCTCACCATCTATCCACCCGCAGAGAGACACAGCCATCAAAGAAACATGACCTGGAAAAATGTCACTGATACAGCGCTTTCATTTGTCCTTTCCTTCATTGATTTTTCTTTCTGCAAAGCAATTTTCTAATACAATGGGAGAACTTTCTGTGTATGAACATAGAATTAAAGTTAGAAATTAGACACTACAGGTAAGGCAGTGACATTATAGTGTTGCCAGGTAGAATGGCCGTTAGCAGAAGAAATGTCCATACTTTTTTTTAATAATACTTGATATAATTTCCTTCAGTATCTGATGATGAATGTCAAAAAATCCCACAAGCACAGCAATATGAAAAGTGTTGGCATACTAATACCATAAGAAGTTATTTGATGTCCTGATGGTTTCAGTGATGCAAACATTATTAGCATCCCAGCCATTGAATAGAAACAGCAGTTTAACAGTGACTAAGCTTCTTCAACTGCTCCGTAAAACATCATCTTCAATACTCTCAGAGCAACATAATCAGCTGTCTTTTTTTTCTTCCAAATTGCTCAGCTGTGGAATCCTTACCTCATTAATCATTCTTTCATCTAAGATCTGCTGCTTCCCTTCCCTGGAATGAGACCCGACCCAGGGCCCCATAGCTGGCTCTGCTCGCTCCTGCCGTAGGACCTGACTGTTATTTCAATACAGCCGATCAAATTAAATAATTGGCCCAATTGCAAGGCAGCTAGGGCAGTTGTGGCACAGGTGCATGTGTGTGTATGAGCCCTTGAGTTTACCCCCATAATCAAAATGTGTGTGTCACAGGCTTCAGTGCTAAATATGCTTACAACACTGCATACTGTGTTGCCCCTATCATGTGCAGTGCGGGTGTTGACCTGAATGCCCCAGACTCTGCCCTGCCAGGTCAGAGAACCTGAGGATGGAGGAGGTGCGCTAATGCAGCCAAGCCTGTGAGTGATGATGGCCTGACATCTCCAGGGCACACCGCATTCTCAAATGGCTCAGATGTTGCCCCCAATGAACCAAAAACTCTAGGCAACACATCTCATTTTCCACTTTTGACTTTCCAAGAATTTGCCCCCCTCTCTATTTACTTTCTTCAAACCTTCCTGCTGTTGCTAAAACCAGGTAAGCAACGGCAAGTCTCTGCCTGTATCCCACCATCCTGCCCTCTGTTTGTCTCCTTGCTCCTACAGAGGTGATGGGCAGAGGTGAGCTTTGTCACCCAGGTAAGATGAGCGTTGTCCGCCCTTCTTTTGATCCCATAAGCACGGACTCTCCTGTCACCTTCCACAACAACCTCGCAAGGTGATCTGCTTTTGTCACCACCTGGATACAAAAGACCCCATGTCCGAGCTAGCCTGACACACACAATACACAGCCTTCAAACTGTAACAATTAGTGCAAATTGCAGGATTTAATCTGATGACACGTTTGGCAGATGTGGACAATGAGGACTGGAGCGCTTGTTGTCTTTGGGTGCTAAATACAAGAGGCTATACTGTTCCACACGGTGTCATGAAAACACAGGGGACAGTCGGTGAAGGAGAGCCGTCTTAGATTCTAATGGCTTTATTATCCGAGGCTCAGGTGTAATCTTCCCAACTGGCATTCAGGCCTTTCTCATTCAACAGATGCTACAGGTTTATACTGACACACTCTGGTCTGTGACACCAACACAGGCATGACTACAAGGTTAATCCTGATTATTGTGATCACAGTTATGTAACACAGATATCAGTCTTCATGATTTTAGAAAGTTCATTTATTTAAAATGTTATTTTACAGCATAACATATTTTAAAGGTATAGTATGTAACTTTTCACAATGTTTTAAAACAACTAGGCCTATGATATATATATGTTGTTGAGTTTAGAACTTATATTGAAATTGAAATGCATTAAAATGAGGGGACCTCTGCGGATAATTTGGTTACTAGTAAAAAAAAAAAGTGATGGCAATTGTGTTGACAACAACTCCCATGATCCCACACTATTTCACAATGTCACCACATGTATTTAAACCCCACAAGCTCCAGTGGATGTACAATTAAACTGTCTCAACATTTCTAATATAACTGATGATTACCTGTGGGAACTAAAACAGATACCAAATATGATTACATAAGGTTAACTGCAGAATCACATTAAATATTTAATCACACTGCTTCTGGGTTTGAGTAATCTACAATTGACTGGCAGATGGTAAACTCTCTTTTGTCATCTTTCATTCTTCTGTTCTTTGTTCTAAATATTTTTCAATTCATATATATTTCATACAATCACAAGGCTAATTTCATTTATGCAATTTTTGTTACTCATATTACTGGTAATTTTAGATGCAGCATTTGCTGTGGTGCAGTGGTGGTAATATTTGCCAATTGACTCCAAAATATGTTTGTATTATAACCATGCATGAAGGAATCAGTAAGCCTAATAAGGTAACAACAACCAGTCCTCTTACATAACAATATTTTAGATAAGACCTCGCACATTATTACACAACTATGCTCCTGAGCCTATGGAGATGGAAGGAGAGGGTGCGACGGGGGAGTACGTTGGCATACCGTGTTTAGCAGCTCTGCATTGCATGACTCACTGTTAAAGGAAAACAGACGCTTCATGCAACCAAGCCAGGCACTCATTAACAAAACTCCCTGGGTGGCTGTTTACCCAGCATTCTTTGGAAATCCAATTAATGTTTATCAGACTTTGGGAGTGTCTCAGTCCAGCTGTCCTCTCTGGAGCTCCTCCTCACCATGGAAACATGCAGCTGTGACATGGCAGCACAAATAGGCTCAGCCTTGGCAGTATAAGGCCAAATGCAGTCCTGTGTGGACCAGTGGGAGGGATAACAGTCATCCACAGCAGAGAGGATGCTGCCATGCCTCGGTCTATTACAGTGCTACATGGAGATTCACATGCTCTGAAACATTGGCCATGTGACGACCATGACAACCAGCCAGAGGCCTTTCTGTGGGTACACATGCATTAACATGGACTCACCGCACACATGGCAGCACAACAGTGTGTGGCAGTGTGAACCCTGTGCTTGGTAACACTGATATCAGCGTGTAATGCAGCAGAGGTGAGCTCTCTCTCTAAATGACCGCCTTTAATTCAGGGGGTCCGGTGTCAACAAAGGACAAAGCTGTGATGAGAAACCCTATCAGGGGCAGGGTTCATCAGAATAATGGGGAGGCACGCTCCCTATTCCACAGTCTGTGGGGGTAAAGGATGGGCCAGGTGCATGGGTCTGCCCTGATAAACAATACTCTAAAGCAGGTCATGATCTCATTATGTGATATATCATTTTTTTTATAGCAAATACACTTGTACACGCTGTTTTTCTTTGTTTCATATCATTGGAAACTGAATATCTTTGGGCTTGGGCCTGTTCCACTATTTGCTAACCTTTAACAGAACAAACTATAATTCAATTCATTTAGAAAATAATAACAAAGCTGAAGTGAGAATAAACTAAAATCCCTGGAAAGAAAGTCTAATCCTGCATAAAGGCTCCAATATGCCAGTGCAGACCCACAGCAGTATTAATATTGTGGCATAAATCTTCAAGATTAGTCTTTGGTAAGTGGACAAATACCACAAAATAAGTCATGTATGTCCATACAGTAGAATTCATTACTTTATCGTGAGGCTCTGAAGGCACTATCTGTTATAAAAAGAAAGCTTCAATGCCGAAGGTGGACTTCAGCAGTGAGTCATGAGTAAAAAGCTACAAACATAAAAAACCCACACTGCCTGCTGTAATCTCTGGGCATTACACTTCTTGAAGGGGTGCGGTGCATCTGCTGAGCGCAGCTGCTTGCGTCTGTATTTTCTAATGACGCAAATGCTCTCTATTGATATCCCAACTCTGAAAAGGGAAAATCTTTTGAACTGACACCCCAAGCAAGGAGTCCACTCAGAGTGTAAACCCTAACAGCTTCAAATGATGCCTCAGATGCAGCTCTTTCCAGTTTCTCACTGATGTTCAAAGATTTTTCAGCATTCTTATCTTGAGCTTCTTTTGGCTTAACAATCTGTTGGCAGGGCCATTGCTAATAAATGAGAATATCTACGAGAGGGAACTTTTTTTTAAAGAGATCAAAGTAAATACAAGGACCATTATGGGATTAAGCATTAAAAAAGTTTGGTGAACACACCCTGCAGCCTCCAGTACTCTGCATATAAGACAGAACAATGTAGTCTGAGCTTGGTTTGGATTCTATATTTTACTGACAATGGCCATAATGCTTGTTATTGCTGTGACTCATCCTCTTCAGTTGGTCTTTAAAATCCCACCCTCTCTCTCTCACACTCAAAAGAGAGCCATTCATCTGAATCGGATGTCCGTCATGCCCCACATTCACTTGTTATCTACATTGTGTTCTTTTCATCTATCTCCTCATCAAACCATCTCTCATAAATAAAGCCTGAACAAACACTGAGCCCAGGTAGCTTTAGAAAGAGGGAGACAACCAGCAGGGTTCTGCACAATGCTTCACATCAAAGGGATTTAGTCTGCTCCACTGGCTTGTCTCATGTCAAATAGGTCCAAACTGTATTCAAAGTTTAATCAACAGTAAGTAGAAAACATCTATAGGAGCTCAGCAAGGGAGGTCCAAGGGCTTTGAAACACTGTAATCCCTCCACGCGAGACGGGATCGCTGCTGCGTGACTGTGTCCTTGTATGACAGAGCTTAAAACTGTGGAACTCTCCAGGAAGAGGACACGACATGGTGTCACTGTGCACATAAGACCACCAATCCAAACATTTGCAAATAGGAACAGGGCACCTCTCTCAGATGTTTCAGTGATGCAGGCCAAGAACATCCCAAGGCAGAGCATGTACCCTAATAAATCTCATCTGCTGAGTGCACGCAATCACCTAAATAACATTTATTTAATGGCCTGCAGATCAACACAGGGTGTCGGGTTGCTTGGACGCACAAACATGGCCACCATTACAGTTATATACTGAAGCTGTCAGAGTGGCAAGAAAAAACCCACAAGCCTTTGAAAGACTTAGTAACCAGGGGATACATTTATTAGGAGTGAATACATAACCTCCTACCTTGATCAGCAGTGGAAAGGTGCCTTTTCTCTCCTTTAACAGCTTTTCCAGCCTAGTTTTGGGGCCAATTCTGCTGAGAGGAAAAACCTGAGCTTAATATAACTGCTAATAAGGCAGGTTGCATAACATTATGCTTGTAAACTATTCTTAAATGATGCCAAAAGATAGTCTGACAAGTTTCAAGAATAAATCTCTTATACCTAGCAGCTAATGTTGACCTTGCTGCCCTTGACCTTGACTGAGATGATAGGGATATTAAAATGTTTAGAAGAGATTCATTTCTGAGCTGTTTTTTCTTATAGACATTCAAATCTGTAAGATAAGGAGCCTTTTCCATTGGAGCAGAGTTTTGTATAAACCACACTGACACCTTCTGGGCAAATGTTAGGTTTCTTATTTCAAACACATTGAGCTCTACACCTTTTATGGAGGTTTTGTTGTCAAGATGTTTCAACAAGTAAGCTAATCGTATACCTGCGCAAAATGAGCACATTTTGGCTTCACGAACTCTTTAAATCTACAGGCTACAATGCAAACTACTATTACTGACTACAACGAATGCAAAACTATTTTGTGAATTGCAAATAAACTACTAACATGTAACTTATTGACCACAAAGTTACAGCAGAATATTGCGCTTACCTTTTTTCTGATGATTTGTTTGGTGCGCTCATGGTGAAATAAATCAACAAGGTGGCAGTGATGAAGAGCTCGTGCGCAACATGCCAGATAGTTACTTAGAAGTGGCGGCCCGGTGCTGACACACAGCTGACAGCCTGCGGAGCTGTTCCGCCACCAGCTTATCCAAAACACAATGGCTGTTATTGTCGCCGCCACACTAAGTGCTCTATTTGATTCTCCTTTTTTTTTTTTTTGTGCAGCTTTTAGGCAGGTGCTTACGTGCGTGTTTGCGCGCGCGCGCGTGTGTGTATGAGAGAGGGGAGAGGGAGGGAAACTGCGCGAGACAAAGGGAGAGACGGACACCCACGGGGCTATACATTTTCCACATACTGTTGGTGTAGCATTGCATTAACAAGCCATCACCTGAATGTGCAGTTTAATTTGATATCAAGCAAGCTTCTAAACATAGATGTTCAAGATTTTCTCTTAAAAAGATGAAGTTATTATGTAGCATGAAAAGTCTATGCAGATGTTTACATGACAAATGCTTTAATTTGTCTTCTTTTTTTCCTTTTCTTTTTTAAAGGTCGGCCATCTCTGCACCAGGAGATAAACCAAGAAGATAAAACATACAAAAATGTAGAATGAGTTTGTCACAGTTTTTTGTAACAATAGAACGTATTTAATTTAATATTATGATATGTATGTAAGAATCACATTGATCCATTATCATAAGATAAAAAATGACAAAGTCATGGCAACATTCTCTCAGTCTGCCTGTGATTTGAAGCTATAAAAGCTGTTAGATTGGAAAGCACTCAGCCACTTGCAATGGATACAGTGTGAATCTTTCATGAGGGATTTGTCTCTGTATTGTGAAATAAAACTCTGTGTTATCCCTGAAAAGTCCAAGCAGAGCTCTGCTAATGACTCAGATAATACTACATATACTGAGACTGACACTCAAGTTAAATTATCCTTTCAGTTGCACTAGAAATACAGTCAACTGAAAGTGTTCATACTGCATCTACAAGCTCATGGCAGGATGTTGATTTGTTAATGAACCGGAACTGCTGGTTCTTGTCCAGCAGGGGGACAGAAGTTTCTTCACATTTTGGACCCCTAAAGATAAAAACACACTCATAGGATATAAATATAGAACAAAGTATAGAACCAATTGTAAAAACATACTAATAAATTAGATTCATACCGTAGAGCCCTATTCAAGACACACAAGGACATTTTACACAATAGATTATAAATTCTAATATTTTGGGAATACAATTTAGACATAACAAGAAAAAGGGAAACACTTACTGAATAAGAAGGTCGTTTTTACATATTTTGCCATGTGTTTGTTTCTAGGCAGTGAAATAAAACCGTTTTTCATTTTCCCGGCGATACCCTGAAACTGTCAGAAAGACTCCCTGAGGCCTCACCTATAAACTACTAGAAATGGAGATTAATCACTGTATTCATCTCATTTTCGTCTCACCAAAATCAACTGCTTAAGAATAATGACCAGGCAGGATAGGATCAGACAGAAAGGTCTTGGTGTAGTCATTGCAATGGCATTGTGATTTATCATGTCATTTATCAGAATTTGTAACCTGAATCATGAACACACTTGCAGAAAAGTGACCTGACTTCAACAGTGTGGTTTATTTAGAATAAACAAGGCAACATTACAGCACCAGTCAGAAAGCAACATTCAGACATCACTTTAGCTCTACACATATGAATGGTTACAGCTTTTTGTTTCAGATTATTATTTGAACAGCTTATTCTCCTGTTATTATAGGCAGCAATGAAACTGAGCACCATATGAATTGATAACAGAAACAACCTCCAACAGACAGATGACTGAAGCAAGTAAAGTTTGAGGAAAAACGCAGAAGATCTTTTGACCAGTTTAAAATATCTGCTCCGTGCAAAAGCCCTTTTTATTATCATGTCTGCACTGCAACAGGAAATAAAAAATATTTATAATTCTAAATTATGAAACGTTTGGATTATCATACTGATCATACTGAACTGGTAAGTGTTGTTTTATGACTTATTTTATTTAATTTATTTCAGGAATTTATTACAGATACAATATATACAGAGCTTCACTTTAAAGGGATAGTCCAGCCCAAATCAATCTTTTCAGTATCAACATGTTTGAAGTTGTTGAAGTTGTCGTTTTACTTTGAATTTTCATAGCATTGACATCTAGATCAGCATCTGTTGACTTAAACTAATCTACAGATGCTCCAAATCCTTTAAAACTGAAACAATCCATACGTTCCTTTTACATTTATTCTTGTAGTTAGAGTTTGAACATTAAACCACATTTGGAAGAAGTTTTCCTACTTGTCTGTAGATCAGGAAATTTGAGCACCATCCTTCTGAGAAGGAGAGAGACAGAATGAGTAATGAGGCCACATGGTCTTGATTTTCTCTGCTGACCAGCCTTAAGGTTAAGAGGGTGTTTGCGAGAATAACAATGAGTTAGAAGGAACAAGAGGGTCGTAAAGATGTGAAAAAATGGCATGGTTTCCTTAAATCCTTTTGATACATTTTATGAACAGCTTTGGTGCACACCTCTCCTCGGCTTCACCATCAACACCCTCTACACTTTCAGACACTAGACAGAGAGACAAAAAAAAGCACTTATTTCTTTGGCTGTGTTCTGTAGGTACGTCAGACTTGTCTCCCCAAGGACTTCCTGACTGAGAACAGGCTGCAATACAGGGCTTTGCAAAGAGGAGGTAGGAGCTGTAGGTCCGGCAAAAGGTCAGATCTGATCCTGGTTCAGGTGTGATGAGAGCAGGTTGAACAGGACTGGGCTGATGTCTGAGGTTGTGTTATGGTCGTAGCTGAGGCTGAGGTCAGGTTGATCTGAGAACAGAAACATCATAGAACATTAGGCTTTGTCTGGCAAGAGATAAAGTTGTGGATTTGTTTTTTAAGGGATAGTTCAGAGTTGTTGAAGTGGGGTTGTATGGCGTACCTATCCACCTTTCTGAGGGGGAACTGAAACTGTTACGCTCTGTCCAAAGCTGCCAAACTCCTTTGACAAAATCAGTAATTTTACCCAGCGGAACACGAAGATTTATGGTCTAGTGCTGCTCTAGTTTGTTTGTATGTGTAATTGTGTCACGTTGGTGTTTTTAAAGGTTAGTTTGGATTCACCAAAGTCATACAATCACACAAACAAGCTAACCAGTTGAGGCAGCAACTCACATGTTCTGATGGGTAAAATTATTGTTTTTGTCAAGGGAGTCTGGTGGCTTTAATGACAACATAAAACAAGTTCCCTATCTGAAAGGACTCTCCCATGGTAAACTTAAGTGTGAAAATATTCTTAATATCCCATACATTTAAACTGATATCTATTTTTGAAGATGGCAACAATGTGTTTTGCTGCTGTCCACAATAGTGCATTGCTTAGCTTCCATGCCGGTACTCCTGCATGCTTCTCCAAACTGAGAGCGTGCCAATCACCATCTACTGACTATGTAAAAGCACCACATACAACCTCACTTAAAACATGCAAACTATCCCTTTAATATGACATGATAGTTTAAAGTGGTCAAAATCATACTTCATCCCAGGTGCTTGTGATGATGTTTTTCGTAGCCCACTGCATTGTTCGAACTGGTACCTGTCAGTGAAAGAACTGTCATCATGTCATGCAGATTTGAGCTGATTTCTAATTCAGTAATAGGAAAGGTTTTCAGGTTGACTACATTACCTTACTTACCTAAGTAGTCCTTGTAGTCCTTGAAGTATTTGTGCCTCAGACCACGTCCATCTGTAAATAAAATGGCCAAAATGAAAAAAGGAGAAATAAAAGATCTAATTAATGATCTTAATGACTTTTAATTCTTGCTTCTAAAGTATAAACTTTGTAGTCTTTTAATAAATCATTAGTTTAATTGATCTGCCAACAGCTTCAACCACAGATCATAAATCGAGGCAATCTGCTGAGTTGCCAGGTCACTCCAATTTGTATATTTTTAGATCTATTTCACAGGAGACATGTCTTGGCGCCTAACAGTGTGTGATCTGCCAAGAGATACCAGTCCAGACTCAAAGACAGCTGCTGGCACAGCCCAGCATCCGGCCCCCTTAGTGCTTTATAGGAGCACAAACTTGGAGAAAAGTTGGATCAGATGTGAAGGAGATGAGTTGTAAAAATAAAATCGAGATAGGTGATAACATGTGTCAAAGGCCTGGATTAAGCCACATCAAGATCAAACAGACAGTCATTGCGGCAATCAAAAGTACCCAAGCCATACCAGAGTTGCCACGCTGCTTGATGCACTGTCCCCGGTTTGGGATGCCAGCGGCAGGGTTTCCTGGGTTGATGATGTGGCATTCGTAGCCTGTTGGACAGTGAAGAGGCTCGTCTCCATCCTCGGTTGTGCTGCAGGCCTCAGCTAGTGAGCAGAAAACACACTGTGCATCAGAAGCAATCACAGGCATGAAATACACTGGGGTCATTTTGTATTTATATGGTTAGAACACGCTGTATGTCCTCCCTCAATCTGTCATATCTATTTCTACATTTCCCACTCAGAATGCCAGCATGCTAAATGTGCAAACTTCAGAAAACTGAGACATAACACAATGGAAGTTTCTCCAGTCAAGAATTATACCAAGCTGTGATGCATATTGTGATACATTTTATTGGGGACAAATGACAGATGAGAAAGAGGTTTCTTTGTCTTTTTGATGGTTCACACAGGAAAGTAAGCATTTCCCTTTTTTAGTTCTAAAGGACGGATTCCAAAAAGTGAAACTTTTACTGTTGATATACAGAAAATATTTCATAGTTTATCTACTGCAAAAAAACAACAACACCACAAATGAGCAAAACACACTTCAGCAGTACACGCTCATCAGGAGGGTAGAGCTTGTTAAAATCCAACCAGAGTACGGAAAAATGTTTTTCCACACAGGATTGCATTAGCATTTTATTGATTTGCAAATAAGACACAGTGTGATCATTGAAATTTTCATCTTACTATTCAGGTTACACATCTGGAGCTACAAGTGTCAGTCTGTGTACTCACCCTGCAAAACCTCTTCAGGGCCGTCTAACAGCCAGCCGTTGCCCCCCAACCACCGAGGCTTGGGCTGCACCAGCCAGTCCAACACTGAACACATACAGAGCCACAGCCATCAAAATACTAATTAACAATATTTTACAGAGAGAGAATAAAAAATAACACATTTCCAAGTGGTATAAGGCCCAAACACTACTGTGTGTGTAACCATCTTGGTGCTGCTGACCTGGTGGAGGCTGCACAGACTCTAGGCAGGCGTAGATGCATCCATTGTAGCAGCAGCGTTTATGGCGTTCACACTCTGAGTCTGAGCGGCAGCCCGGCACCTCACAGGCTCTCTCTGGCAGCATCTGGGGTGGCGGTGGACACCGGTCATTCTTCTGGTGCTGTGTGGACTGGGGGTGGTTGGGGTACTCATAGTCCTGAGGGACAGGAGAAGAAACAATAAATAAATGACAGTGTAGATGTGGGTTTTTTATAAATAGATATACATAGATATAGATATGTATGAATACGATACAACAGAAGATGTGTCAGATGCCCACCTGGCCTTCATCAGAAAGACAAATCAACCACAAAAAAAAATTTGACGACAAAGACATACAAAACAACTACAAAACAAAAAGGACTACAAAAGCAAACAACAAATCTTAAAAAAAAAAAAAAAGACCAAAACAATTGACAGAAGTGACATAAAAGATCAACAATGACATCCAAAGATACACAACCACAGAGAGATGCAACCACAGACGACAACGAAAGGACACAAAACAACAAGAAAAGAGGCTAAACAACAATGTCTGTCCTGTGTGTAGTTGAGGCGTTGCACATATGCAAGTACAGGTCACACAACACACAAACTTGTATATTTGCTTCCTAACTGAAAATCAGACTGTTAACTGGATGTGGTTGTATGACTAAACAAAGTGTACTCTTTATCCACCAGAGGGCAGCAATGGATCTGCACAGCAGCAGCTACAGCACAGACAGAAGTTCTGGCCTCAGTAAGCATGCCTGCCTGCTAACGTCTTGACCTGGATTGGGAAGGTGATTGACTGTGGGAACAAACACTTCTGAGAGGGAAAAGTAGGCCACAGGACCCTGAGCCAAGCTAAGACACACATCACACACTTTAGTAACATTAAGTGTAGACCTACGTGCACGCATGCATGTGTATGCAAACAGAAATGCACACACTTTCCCCTGTTGCTGAGGAGATCTGCTCTTGCATGCTTTGCAGAGGCTAACATAACGAGATCTGTATCACAGACATGGCCTCTGTGGTTTAATAGTTTTGACCAAACTGCTGCTTTTTATTGATTCCTGCTCATTGGGTTGGACTGAATTTGTGGGTTTATATGCTTTCACACTGTTGGCATCAAATATCACATGTTTTGTGCCACAGGATCAGCAGCTTCTCATTGTTATGGGTTTTGTACACATGGGAAATATTACCACAGAATCCCAAGAAGCACAGCTGCCCTTGACTAAACACCAACTCTCATACTTTCTCATACACTGTGTTTGCTTTTGTTTAGCAAACTACAGTGTGATCAAGTTCCCAGTTCATTCCACTCTTTTCTTCCTACTGCTGCAAATAGCAATGAGCAACTCTGCCGTTAACTGACTGGACCAACATCCACAGAAAGCAATGAAGAACATAACAATTTCAACAGTTTAAGGATAGCTTTTTATTATAGTCCATCAGTGGGATGTGAGCTGGTTATCTTTGAACTTGTGCACAAGACATTTGCTGATTGGTTGTCTTATCCTTTGTCACACTGTCACTATGGCTGTGCCTCAAATTACATTTTTGCAGAGTTGTTTGTCATGAGAACACATGCTGTATCAATAAAAAAACAAGCAAATCCAGAGTTTCAGCTATCTAAATTTATATCTTTTCAGTTGTGTGGGTGAATTTCTCTTTGCAGTCTCAGTCATTCATTTGGGAGGGTGCCCCACAGAGAGAGGGAGAGAGAGAGGGGAAGATGGGTGTTTTTCTCTACACTAGATTAGTAATTAGATAATCAGCTTGTGGGTTGCACATGGTCATTAAAACTGCGCTGTTTATTTGGCAGGCTTAGTGAACGCGCTTACAAATCAACCGGAAAAACGAAAGCAAATGTTTGGCGCTGATGGTGGTATCACACACAGTGTATGTGTGCTCACTTTAAACACACATTAATTTGTTCTGGCAGCTGAAAGCTCAGTGGGCGTTTGGTTCTTTGGGGGGTGGGACAGCGGGGGGATTCACACCATGGAGGGATGAAGGGAACAATGTGGGGCTCTTATAGTCAGAGCTTGTAAAAAGTCACATTGAGCTCCTGCTTATTACTGTGAGTCATTAAAGTTATTATTTTACGTCACTTGTAGGACTCGGCTTCAAGTTTTAATATATAGGGACTGGCTCACTGCTATAGCTGAAAACTGTATTGTTTAGAAAGTTTATTATTGAAGCCCTGCTCTGACTCTTGTGCTGTGTTCACACCGAACATGAAGCAAAGATTTTCACCTCGCATTGCACTTGTTTCATCGCAGGATCATTTATGTTTACCCAAGCGAAATGTCCCAGTGTAAATACCAACAATGTTTATATTCCCCATTCCTTTCTGTTATCAACCATGGCTGAGATAACCACTGTGTACCCACTGTGAAAGTCCCATATACATTGAGAACCAAAATTCTGTCATGTCTGGGTTCATAACATCATTTAAAGGCCCACGCAGCTTATCCAGGAACTGCCTCTGGATGGCTGCCACTACTACTGAGCTATTTATCCAAAATAAACAGATTTTGCTGTGATTTCATTGCAAAAAGCAGATCAAAATGGTGCCAAAATACTAACATCATGATGCCAATTTGTAAAAAGTCTGAATTCCTGCTCTGTCATGTTTGTCCACAAGACGACAAGTCATCAACTTTTAAATGCTTGTTTTCTGAATGGAGCTACTCCATGAAGGAGAATCAGGCTCTTTATGCTCCTTCAAGGTGAAAAATGTCAACTATTGAAAAAGATAAATGACACAATCTTTGTCTATTTGCATCACAGAAGTAGAATCTAGTAGTTTGCTTTGACTTTGATCTTAATCCCAAAACAGATGCTTCGGCATTGGTGTGAACACAACATTAGCCTTGTTGAGGTATTCTTTGATTATATCCTTTTTAAGCTGCTCTAATCAATATATTCATATTAAGAATAGATTAAATGACTATGTGTAATAAAGGTGCCACTTAAAATAACAAATCTAATAAGACTTATCACCTGAAGCTATAGTTACCCCCAACTCTATGGAGCTTTTTAGCATCTTTGAGCTGATTGCTTTGGTTTAAAAAAAAACTCTGGGGCAATGTGAAGCATTTAGCAGCTAAAGAGCCATGCACTGGACTAACAAAGATCATGTAGTCAGAAAGTCTAAATGAGACCTAATATTACTCTGTGTCTAATTGATAAAACAATGTTGGGAACTCTCCAAAGTTTCAAAGACTATATCTGTTTGCAAAGTGAAGGAAACAAACAAGTCTGCAGCTTCACATACTCAGACTGGATTTGCTATGAATTTCCTCTCTGTGTTTTGAGTTGATATAATGTGGAAAATCTCTCTGCTGCCAAATAAAAGAATGACTGGAATATCAGAGGCTCCATCTCACTCTCTCTCTCTCTGTGTACAGTGTCTCTGGTACCGAGCAGTAATCAGTGTAAGTCCAGTATATAAGCCAGAAGTTTGATGTACCAACTTTAGATAGATAGTAGTTTCAATGTTTACAGCTTTCTGTGCTGCACCCAAGTGGCCAACAGTTCTTGTAAAGCTGTTTTAAATAGTACTCCACTGATTAAGCATTGGACTCCAACAACACTGTCAGATATAGTCAGACAATTCAAAAAATGTAAAAGATATCATGTCATACCCACATGTAGCTTGACTGCTGACAGTAGCCATTAATGTATCCTCAGGCAGTGAAGAGCAGTAAGTCCCTGAGGGCTGGAGCTCTAACCCCACACAACCACATGTCTGTCATTTCCAAATGTGCAGCCTTCAGCCCCAGGTGACATCACTTGAAGTAATTAATCCAACTTGAAACAGCTCCCTCTGGAGCCTCATCAGGCTTTCTACAACTTTGGTGCTAAAATGCAGGAATGTATTGACACCAAGCTAAAAAAAACATAAAAGAATTCAGACACTTCATTCATGGCTCTCAGGAGGAAACTGGAGCCACTGTGATTTACAACGTCTCCCAGAACTATTAGATGTAAGAATGAGGACTACAAAGTCTGCTGTGACTGGATAATGACATAATGACTGCTGCCCTTACTCCCCTTGTCTCATATCCGATCCACTCCTCAAATCTCCTGCAAACATCTCCTACAAAAGGTCAAGTGTGCCCTTCCTGTTTATGTGACTGCGTTTGTAAAGTGTGCAAGGAGTGAGTTCACTTGTACACAAGAATACTGTACACTGCAGCAGCCATTCATTCTTTAATATGTGTTTACTGTGCTTGTCCCTGAGCCTTAGACTTGCCAACACGAGATATGCTCCTTCTCTCATACTTTTTATTTTGCCTGCATGTCACTCTGCTCACACTGTAACTGCTTTGCTCTCAGGACTTCTTTTGTGCCTTCATGCTTTTGTACACCAGCAGGGCCGCCATGCTCGACATCCTGCGCTCTATCACACAATCCGGCACACATCTCTCTGATGTTCCACGATGTTTATTTACACTCCCGTCTGCTGTGCTGCTCTCCTGTTGAGACTCTGCCAGCAGGCCCGTGTGGGATGTTCATGTCTATCTGTGGGCATGTTTTCCCCCTTCACTGTCTGTCTATCTCTGTCTGACACACTCTCACTATCTCTCTTCCTCTTGTGTTTTCGTCTGATCTCTTTGGTGTTGAAAAGCAGTGGCATGAGGGTGGCTGAGATAGATCTCAAAACTGCTCTTGTTCATTCTGTCTTTGGCTGTCTCTCTTTTTAGTGCTCTTGCTCTGTGGTTTATGGGGAGGTTGTGGGGAGAAGCCGCTGGAGACCCTGTCTGGCTCCATAACTGTACTGAGATCAGGCAGTTCATGGTTCCATGCAGAGATCTCAGACAGATACGGAGATTTTCAGCTTCCTTTTTGCCACTATACATGCACATATAGACGTATGCACAGACATACAGCACTGCAAGGTCAAGGTTGTGCACACATATGCATAAACAAGGAAAAACTGTGTTCTCTCATATAAGTGTCAACACAAATGTGCCAGATCTCCCTTGTCTACTAAATGAAGTAGCCCACAGCACACATCTGGTTAGTCTTTGGGTTGTCAGGACTCATTTCCTGTCCCTATTCCAGCAGTCCTTTTGACAACAGATAGACAGATGTGAGGATAGATGGAGACACAGCACGCTAACGTGTGAGGCAAACAGACAGCCTGTAAATCAGTCGTAGGTGAGCATTTCAATGAGTGATTGGGAGACATGCTGACAGACAAACAGGTAGATGCACAGCTGGAAAAAGAGCAGCCCTTGAACTGTGAACATACTGCAGAGCTGTGATGTCTAACCTTGAAGTTCAGATGAACAGACTGAACCCCTATGAGGCGTGGTTTACACGACAGGATGGAGGTAAACAAACTGTGTATGAGGGTAATTAGTGATGGGAAAACAGTCGGAAACAGCGTCTGAAAGCTGTCAGTCACAGCCTGAGGTAGCAGGGACGGTTATACCCTGTTTTAGTCCTCCATGGATGCAAACATGTCTGTGGTCTTATACTTGCTCTAAATGATCTCAGTGTTGTTGGTGATGCTATAAAACATTTCTGTTGCTAACTAATAGGAATGTCTGGAGCAGCAGAACAGCCTTTTGAAAAAAGTGAAGCAGCAGTTGATGTGGAAATGCCTGATCTACTTCGGTACTAGTCCAATAATGCGCTTCTGACCAGCAGGCTCACATCATCTGACTGGGATTAGACCTGCTTACAGCTGCACACACCAGTTCACACAACTACTGATAAACTGGATGACTCAGTGACTACAATAACCTTCATTTTACAGAGAGCCACCCGTCAAAAGTTGCACGAAAATATTTACACAAAAATGCTAATTTCCTACAAATTTGCAATTTTCACACATCTAATAAGAGGAAAATAAACTCAGTCTTTAACGGTTTAAAGTTTGCAAAGGTTTTAAAAAGATGCAATTTTGTCAATTATATTGCATGACTGTCTCATTAATCGTCAGTGGATGAGAAAGTCCTGCACAGGACATTTAATAAAACTGAATGGGGCAACGCAGCTGATAAGCTGATACCTTAAAGCCTTAAAGTTAATCAAAGCTGAGGTTGATGTGAAAAAGTCTTTAAGATTTCCTTTGCACCTACAAGCAAATCATCTAATATCTGTGATTTGATCTCATTTAAATGATATCTTGTAACCTTTAATGCTGGTTTGACCTTTAAGCAGATAATGCCTGCTAGTCATGTTTCCTTAGGACTTGACATCTTTCAGTCTTAAAGGCCACAAACTATGATTGAACCGATTAATTATTTATTGTAGTAGTAAAAGTATAAAGTTCTTCAACAACACACTGATTTTCAACCTCAATTCCAACAAATTGAACTGAAAAACTGTATAAAACAGTATAAAACACAATAAAAACCATATATATTAGGGATCATTATAGTGTAAACTAATTTCATCCTTAAAAGCTACAAATTTCCATCAGTGAAGTGGATCTGTTTAGTTTTACGTAGCAGCCCCAGGCAAAGTCAAACAGCCGGCCGGCCCATGAACAGGAAGAACACATGTTCCTGAGCATCTGCAGGGCCTCTGTTTTAATACCAGGTGCTGCCAGAATGATCCACATCACATCAAATAAATGAAACTGTAAAGATACATGGTGGTAGCCTCAGACACTGTTCATGCTCACGGACATGCCCAGACAGGTGTCAGAGCCAGACTGTGTTATGGCTGCACGAGACTTAATAATCTGGTCGGTATCTACCCATCAAACATGCAAGTTACACTCTCACGCCTGTTTCATACCTCCAAACCCTTATTACATGCCATCCCCCTTTCAAACACAAAGAGGAAATTGGAAAAGTGCTACTGGTGACCTTTGAACTTTGTTGTAGGGGAGGTTGAGATAAGCGAGGACATGACTCTGATCTCCAAGACCATCTCACCCAGAGGTCAAAGAGACACCTTTCGAGTAAACACTTTACATATAAATCACATAAAGGAAGTAAAGGACAGGCCTGCAAAGACAGGCAGGTATTTATGCAAAGAAAACATAATTGAAAACACATTTGAAATGAATTGCAAAGTATAGACTACATAGTACGTGTCAAAATTGTCAGCTTGCATTTTGATAATAAATTTCCAATTGACAATAAGCAATGTCTTTGCATCTTATTTTTTTTTAAAGTACATAAAAGTTCTGGTGATCATAGTATTTATTTAAATAAATAAATCTGTTGAAATGTATAACATGAATTCAAGACTGTACTGGTGGGTGGCCATGAGATTGCTATACTTTTTTACCAATTTTCTTTTCAAGACACACTGTTTCATTCCTACGTTAAATACTCAGTGACTATAATTTGTCTTTCTGCATGGCCCGGTGTTATGAATGAGGCTGAGGGTGTGTGTGTATATGTTCATGTGGGGGAGGTGGTTAAAAAAAATGAAAGATTGAAAGATGCAGAGATGAAAAGGTTCGGGGAGAAAAGAGACAAACTCCATCTGCACAGCCGTCTCAGCATGTTCCAATTACAGCAGCTTTGAAGCAGAGTCCAGCAAGACGGTGCTTTTGGCCCATCCTGAGAGCAGGAGGGGACGAGAGAAAGAGATTTGAAAGAGGGAAAATGGGGGGTAGTTTGCTGAGAGAGGCACATGGGCAAGGGGAAGGAGAAAGCAGGGATGAGAGAGGGCGAAAGGGTAACTTATTTATATGAGAGAGGGGAAGAGAGATAAAGGCAGCGAATGAGAGAGAGGAAAGGGCCAATGAGGGCATAAAGCAGTTAGAAAGTGAGAACATTGAAGCACGAGAGGGTAAAAAGAAAGAAAAGGCAGCACGCTACAGTGAGCCCTTGTTAGAGATGATCAATCAGCTACACTGAGCTGAGTTAACAAGCAGGGGCCTGGCCTGCAAGTTCAGTTCCTGCCCCAATAATCCACTACCAACACACACACAACACACACACAGACAAAAGTTGCACATCCTGTGTGCCCTTCAATTACTCATATGGAAACTTGAAAATCAGCGACTTATTCCAACCTGTTGCACACTGCGCTCTCTGCTCCTCATCAAAACTGAAAAACTCTCCTGTCCATGTAGATTTTTCATGCTTCAAAATCAAAGCGGCTCTGCCCCTGAACTGTTGCTTTTCCAGTGGTGAAAGATTCTTTACTGGAAGCAATATAACAATTTGGAGATACTCCATTTCAAGTAAAACAATTGTGTAAAATATAGTGTCATAAGTACTGAGCAGAATATCCTTTCCAAAGTGCAATATTATTATTATTGATGCATTTAGGTGAAAAGTGTTTTATTTTGTAGCTGGTTGAAATGGAGCTAATTCTGACTACTTTGTGTAGTTTTGGGTGGTCTAGTGCATAACAATGGGTCATAAACTTAATCTGTAAACAAACCAATAATTATAGTTTTCAAACACGTAGTGGGATAAAAAATATATTATTTTTTTGCAGTCAATAATCTTAGTTTAGAATGATTTAACTTTTTTCAGGCTGTTCTCATTCCCAGTTTGTAATTATACCTACAAAAAGTAATACACTATAATTCGTAGAGAACCCAGGTAGTTGTAAGCCGAGACGCAGCTTATTGCAACCCATGTTGACGTTGCTGTCAGGTGGCGGCCTCTAGTGGCCACCATGATTATCGGATGAGTGAATGAGGAAGTGAAGCAACATAGTCTAAAGATATTCTCTTTTATTTCAATTTTAGCTCCAACCTTTTTTGGAATCAGGGTTATATTTTAATTTATCTTGTGAATTTACTTGTGCACATATGCATCCTAGTCTTGATTGTTTAATCCAAACAAAAACTGAAATAACAAGTTACAGTCAAGTTCTGGATGTCACCGCTCCGGACCAAGATAAAGTCAGCTTGTTGTTTTGCTCTGATTCTTTATGGAGCCTCACATTTACCAGACAGACATGAAAGCAGTACTGATCTTCTCATCCAAATCCATCAGCAACAAATAAACATATTTCGCCAAACTTTGAACTATTTCTTTAACTACAGTATGTGGTCAAATGTCCTGTGTAACTTGAAACCACTTTTCTTTTCCCTGCTAGATTAAAGCATTCATAACAGGTCAACCTGATCACCTCTCACCTCAGCCACAAAACTGCTCTCACTGTGTGAAACCAGCTCTGCAACAGAGCTGGTATTGTAATGCTGTGAGCTTTCACCTACTTCCACATTGGCGGATATTCCTAAATCAGCCGTAAGAAGATAGCCAAAAACCTGTACATGCACATATACAAAAGTCAAAGGTGAGGTTAAGCTGCCCCACCTTATGGTTGAGTCCTCTTTTCCTGATTCTTTTGGCATCACTTCCTGTGGACAGGACCAACAGGGACAGCAGCACCACCACAGAGCCCGGCATGGTCTGTATCCAGCACCCCAACTCCAAACTCTTTCTGCGTCTCCTCTCCCTTCTCCTCCCTTCCTGTCTCAGAGATATTCCTTCTTCCTCTCTTGATTCCAAAGTTTGTCCTTTACGCGTTCGTGGTGCCTTCCCAGCTGAAGCAATAACTCTCCGGTGCTCATGTGCAGCCAGAGATTACACAAGCCCTCTCTCTCCAACGGGACCTGCCTTTATATCCGCCTGAGGAAAAGTACAGGGCAGAATGACAGAGTAGAGGGAAGGAAGGGGAAAGTACGGAGGGGATGAATGGAGGCAGTGTAGGGAAGAAATGAAAGAAGGAGAATAGCTAGGGGAGCAGGGAAAGGGAGAAACAGCAGCTGTCTGTGCATCAGTTGTTGAGAGCTGGAACTGTCTGCTGGCACAGCGTGCGCACATGTCTCTGGGAAAGAGGAGGGGAGGGGGGTGAAAGAAGGGAGGGGAGAGCATTAGATAGGGTAGTGTGTGTGAGACCTCCCCCTTGCCCCCTAGTTGCATCTCGCTGCACATCTGGTGATCTTTATGCGAGCTTGACAGAGTTGTGTCAATGTGCGGTCGTGGCATATTTTATATTCTGTGGCTTTGCTTCACATGTTTTGCTTGCGTGCGGTATTGTAGGAGGGAAAAGCATTGGCTTTGCTAAGAGTGGGGTTTGAAAAATACTTGCTGACTGCTAGCTTAGAGAGTAAGCATGAAATGTAACTATTAGCTGTCCAACATCCGTGTTTACATTCCTGATTTTTCTTAGGGACAGGATATGCCTGATTTATATGACAGGGAGGGCCTTGAACGCACCTGCATGTGCATGTGTCCATGTGCGTTATGTGCATATGTCTGTATATAATATGTTTGCTGAGAATGAACTGAGATTTGAGCAGCATTGACCCATAAAAAATGAAAGCATGTGGCGTGTTTCAGGGAAAGAGGCCCTCTCTGTCTTCCTTTTTCACAACTTCCCAAGTTGCACCCTCTCAAACTAGGACATCTCCCTCCCTGTTTCACCCCCCCACCTTACCACTAGACCTTTCCCCCCCTCCGCCCTGCTCCCCTCACTCCATTCTCAGTGTCTTGCACTGAAAGGGAGAAAGAATGCTAAGCCCGCACAAATCTCAGTCATTATTAGTTTTACAGGAGCAGGGCTCATGTCACTGGGAGGCCCCGGCTTCACTTACACAAAAGACAGAGTAAAGAGTTAGAGTGGGAGAAAAACGAGAGAACAGAAAAGGGGGAGGTATAGAGATAGTGGAAGTGACTGCATGAATGAATATGCGAGACGAGTCTGTCTACTACTGAAATCTGGTATTATGGTGCAGTTGTGCCTTGATGTTTGGGAAGTGTTCACTAAGCTCTCTCCTGTTTAGTTACTCATACCATCAGTCAAGCTTCTGTTCTTGTATGAAAAATTTGAACTTTACTATAGCAATAGAAAAAGATTTGCCACTCAAAACTCTTGTGATTTTGAAATGTTAGCAGCTTCTTCTTTCTATCTGCCAACTGCTGTTTTTGCAAACCAAACTGTGGCTAAGCTAGCTTTAAGCTTACATTAACTTCATGAGCTGGTTTTTAAACACCTTCTCCAGTTGATTTTTCACAACATGCCAGATTGATGTTACAGCTGAAAGCTGTCATTGGAAACTAGAAAGGGGCTTCAAGATGTGATAACTGAAGCTATTGAACCAACCATTAACATCTTTAACAGCCGCCATGATTGTTTTGAATAAACAGCTGATGACTGTTCTGGCCCACTGATAAATGTGGGGGAAAAAAGCACAACTTGAAGCCTGAAGGTTAATATTCTTATGATCTTGTGATCTCTCAATTCTTGTACAATATCCAACTGGTCAGACTTAATATTTCAAGCTGATGCCCTTTTGAATCAAATATGTAAAACCAACTCAAATTGCTACACAGGCAGAAATGTGTGTTAGATTTTGGATGTTTGAGGGGAATAAAATTCACTAAAATAAAAACAATATTCAGCTCTGTGTTGAATTATCTTGTCATGATTTTTCTAAATGTACCACACCCTGATTTATCTGCACAATTAATGGGGAAAAAGTGCAGCTGCAAAGTTTCCAGTGGTAGGTTCTCAAATACATCATCCATATCCTGCCTCTTTCCTTCATCTGGAATGTACACATGAATATTAAATAAACTAAACAACTGCATTCATGAGCAGGACGATGGGTGAAACATTCACACATTCCAGCCTACGGATACAACTATTTCGCGTGTGTGCACGCACACACACACACTGTAGTGTAAAACACAAAAGGATACACAGAACTACTCCCAATGCTAAACTAGTCATGGCATTCAGTCTGGACACAGCTTCCATTCATGCAGTTGTAAATTAGAGCAAAATGCAAATTCTGAAAGTTATGACTGGAAAAAAAGGATAAAGGAAGGAAGGAACACCTCAGAGATAAAGTCTGGTTACGATAAGTGTGTTCAGACAGACTCTGCACACAAAATTCCTTTCATCTGGGAGGCCGTCTCTGGACGCAGAGATGCATTGTAGCTGTTTCTGCAGGGCGGAGTGTCTGTGAGTCTCAGGGGGCTTCACTTCACATGCTTCAACTCTGATGGTCAAGATTAAATCCAGGCTCATTCATGGCGTAATAGTTGGTGGCTATCCAGAGATGGATCTGGCTCGGCGGTCAGGGCAGCTTCTCAGACACACGTGAGATTATACGATCACATTTAGTATGTTTTTATACAAGCCAAAAGGCAGTATGTGTGGCATGTGTTTCATAATGAAGTCCAGCTTGCACATCTTGACAGAATATGTGCGGTTTGTGAACAGAGCTTTATGCAAATGGGTTGATAGTGTGTGTCTGTGTAATCATAATATTTATGAGGTGTAATATGTATATACAGTATGCATTTATTGTATCTACTGTATGTCTGAGTGTATACACCTCTGACTGGTAATGATTGCTTCTGTTATTTACCAAATTCCATGCTGAAATGTGAACAGAATTAGCTCTGGTTCACGTGTCGGTTTCTTTGAGTTTCTAGAAATGGTGGTGCTATCCAGCCCACATCTCCACCTGAACGTAACCATTGTATTCAAGTCATGTCCAGTCAACAGTAGCAGCAAGGCAAGGCATTGATTACCTGCAGACTTTTTCCTCTTATTACAGATATTTGTTTTTGTCCCAGAACAAGCATGGACCAACCAATAAAGAGACCACTGCGTCTCACTTGACTTCTCCAACCTGTATAACAAGCCAATCAGAGATGGCAGACTTCACCCCACAGCACCCTCTGTTGGCCAGAGGATGTATCTGCAGCGGAAACACAGACAGACAGACAGACAGACAGACAGACATCGCTGCCCAAAACAATACTTCACGCTTCAAGTCAAGAAAAACCTGCTGTTTTTCTGTTCCAGTTGTGAATCAACTTCTAAACCCATTTTTTTTTCAGTTGAAATGCTTGAAATGGTTGACATTCTCAAATTACTCACAGTGACAATGCTATCATGCCGATGTTTACAGGTAATGTTTACCATGTTCACCTGAGATAAGCACGATAGTTTTGCAACT
>CAFUXE010000896.1:838862-853381 GCA_903364295.1 Serranus cabrilla | reverse complement strand
TACATGGACTGCATAAGAACCTGTTAACAAAGGCTTTTCAAGCATTTTAATTAAGGAGATTACCCACTTCATGTGTGATTGGACTGAAAGTGGTCTGGACCCAAAGCGGGATCATGACCCCAAAAGCTTCCAATAGAAGCTGAGGGGAATCACGACATAGTCACACTTCACACACACGACATTATATGTAAAATCTAATTTTTACCATACCTGTCAGGGTCAAAGTAAAGCCATCGTGCTGCAGGCTCGGCGTGGTTTTATAACCTGATGGAAAGGCTTGGCTGTCTTTCCTTGTCGCATACAGCAGTGGAGTAGAGAAAGGAGGCTTCAGGTTAAACAGTGCAAGGGTCAAACCCGGACAGCAAGTCTAGAGAAAAAGAAACAGTGAGACTGCATGAAAAAGAAAAACATGAAAAACAGACAGAAGGGCTGAAAAGCACAAGCATTTATACTGACATGCTTGTTATGTAAAATCCAAGGCTGAAGACATGGCTAACACACGTGAACTCATGTGCAGGGCAAAGTATAAACTGTTTTGTAAGTTTTTTGTGTAAGCATGTAATTCCAGAACAAGAGCAAGAGAGAAAGTGCAGATTTTATCTGAAATGTAACCTTATCTTGTATTTGACACCATCCGTTTCCTACCTGATAAAGACAGTGAAAAGGTAAACGAGGTGGAAATATATCAATGCCAGGATAATCGCTTGTATTAGGACATATGTTGCTTTTAAAATGTTTTTGCTTTTTTATTTAATGCTCCTGAAATCTGGTAACACATCAAGTATTTCCCTATAACAAATTAAAAAAATAATGACAATCAAAGTTAAAGTAAAACAAACATACCTAGTAAGAGTAAAGTAAAGTGATGCAGAACTACTTTGTGAGGTTAAGAATACAAAAAGAGGAAAATTAAAAAGAGCAGGGTTTGTGGTAAAAAAAAAACAAAAAAACAAAAAAGCAAACAAAACTTCCATACATAAAAACTGGTCACATAGATGACATAAAAGGTGATGTAGACTGTGACATATTATTCATCCATTCATTGAAGTTTATTTCCAAGATCACTTAATAAGTTGACAACTTTTAGTTTCAAATGGGACATCAACATATGGTATGGTGCTTGGCTTTGGAAGTAATGCTATGTTATTGTTGCCAGTCTTGGTAGCAAGCTAGTTATCTGGATATGCTAACATATGCCATAGTAGCACAGGACTGTGTTTGGTGAACTGTAACTCTATATACTATAAAACAATGCTTTCTGCATTCATAAATGCAGGTTTTTAAAAATAATTCCTATAATTATGCAACAGTAAAATGGGTGGACTAAAAGTGGTTAGCAATTGCAATTGTTACCTCTACAATGTGAAAAAAAATTGTTTGTTTAAAAAAAAGATATTGTATTTTTTTTGATAAACACTCTCATGTGGAGATCAATGCATGGGCTCAGATAACTGTGACAGTGTTCTGCATGGGGCAAGTCAACACAGTGGGGCACCCAGCAAGTCCTTTCATATGTGATAAGCTTCCCCATGTTCACATCTCTCCTGCTGCCTCACAGACAGCTAACATGAATCCTCTGATGATCAATGTGTGACGAACTAAAGCAAAACCAACAAGGTGCTCAGAGTGTTCGCTTCCGCTGAGCAAAATGTCTTTCTAACAGATTAAGCCAGACATGATGCTGTCTAATCGTCATGCAACTCTAAAATTCCTGTTTTGAGATAATGCACATGAAAGATTTGGTAAAGACGTGAGATGCATTTGGAATACTTTTAAATTGTTCTGATGTGGCATGCTGGGTTTTATTATTGCGTAACATTGACTATCTCATTAACAAACAGGGAAAGATGGATTTTGTCTGAGAGGTGACATGACTTTTTTTACAGTTAGATGGCTTCATTATCCAACAAACAGCTCTGACAAATGCCTCAAGACTGACCTTTAACTGCCTCTCTGTTGTACAGCCTGCCAATAAACTTTGCAAAGTATTAATTCAGCCTATGAACTGCCTCTTTTATGGGCTTTACAGTTCACTAAAGAGGCACAGTACCAGGGCTTCCAGTGTGTCAGATCCTTACTGGCAACAAGCATCTTTACAAAGCCAAGTGTACAGTTGTTTGGGCCAAGTTTCTGCAGGCTCCTGAGTCAGCAGACAGCAGCAAAAATGGTTATTAGTCTTGCTTTAATAGGGCAACAAATTACTATTTATGGCCTATTGATCACATTAGATCTTGTGGAGCTGCCAGCACTGTACTAAACCAATTAATGACAATATTGCGGTGTCACATTGCCCCGCTTCTGCATATTTAATGTTATATTTGGTTATTATCTCCACCAGGCCTAACTCTTTAGGGGATAATGCGTTTGGCTGAATGTGTGAATGCGTGACTCGATCTGTGTGTCAGTCCGCAGTTATCTCTCATACTACTGGAGCAAACACCCTTAGATTTGTTAATGAATGTATGCTGAAGGACCTCTCATGCTAACGATGATTCATAATTTTTCCTCCTCCTCCCTCTGAATCGATTCCTCACCCATCCAGCTGCTGGGGATGTCAAGGGAAAAGTTGAGTTTAGCTCCATATTCTGCTCAAGGTCACTGTGTCACAGCTCTGCTCGGGTATTAGAGCTTAGAGAGAAAGACAGACGGACGGACGGACGGACAGACAGACAGACAGACAGACAGACAGCTAATAATTTAGAAGTGGCTAGATCTCCAGGATAGTTGTGTATTACATAATATCTGTCTTTTTCAGAGAATTTTCTCTAATTTTACTTTCATGGAAAAAAAAGCTTGCTTTTGGTGCACAGTTCATTGAATTATACATCCCCAACGGTGTTCTAAAAACAATTAAAGATTTATAAGCACGGGTGATAAATTATAAATCTATGGTGGGGATGACTGGGGCGGGTAGAGCAGCCGTATAGATGGAGAGGAACACCCTCTGAATAATGAATATGTGCTGGAGAGGCTTTGCGTAGTGGGCACAGTAGGAAGTGTTATTGACTGTGTTTTCAAAGGTGGACAGACTCCTCTTATGTCTTTTTGTTTGTCTCCTTCACTGGAAGGTTCAATGTATCTGGCTTCATGTCTTTATTGTTGCTGCAGCAGGGACTTGTTTGTCTGCAGGCTGCCCCTAAATGTCACCAAACAAGTCCTAAAGAAAAAATGTTACACCGTCTTTCTTTCATGCATAGTGCTGTCTGGAGTCACCCTGCAGCATGTGAGGAAAAGACAGCGCAGTGCTGGTCTTACCCAAGATTATTAATTTTTTATCAGGGTTCATGTTGCACAACCACAGGGGCAGTATTTCCTTCATTATTGACTATTTCTTAAGGATTTGCTCAATTTATTGTGAAAGAAGACCAAAATAATAGGTATTTCTGAGAATTACAGCATACTTTTTTTCTGAGGAAACATTGCTGAGTAAAGCTTTGTTGTTGTTTATTCCATGTTTTTGAACATTTTAAAACTTCAGCAATTCAGTAAGATAGTGATGCAATAACTCTGAAATACAGTTTACTCCGTGTCTTTGAAGGGAAGCCGGGTGACAGCCAGCTTCCTCTCTCTATTCCTGTCAAAGGAAAAGGTCTGAAGTGAATGCTTTGTCTGTGCAAATTGCTTGTCTTTAACCAAGCTAGCAGTACCATGGTAAAGAAAGGTGGTTTATCCAACATACAGTAATATTAGTATTTTAGCATTTCAAATGTAAGCTATGTAAACTATGCTGATGTTCGTTTTTAGTTCAGACAACTATGCTTTAGAATAGCCTTTCTAAGCAGACCAATATATTTTCATTACAGTCCTGTTGTTATCAAGTACTAAGTATAATTTCCTCTGCCAAGGAGGCCATGTTGGTTTGTCTGTCAGAATTATGGAAAAAGTACTGAGTAGTACAAATGTGCGCCAGGGGAGAACCGCTAAATTTTAGAGCGGATCCAAATCCTGGGGTAGGTACATAAATGATTTTTCAACTTGGGTAACATTGAGAGATTTTGGGCATTTTGCTGCACTCATGTGGTGTTGGCATAATAAGATTCCACCTGGGAAATGTTTGCCCCTGTAACATCTCCGAGGGCCATTCTAGTGTTATAAGGAGGCAGAGCACTAAAGTCTAAAGTTAGAATGATTCATGAGGGTTTAGAGCCCTGGTTGATGAAAGAAAATCAAAATAAATGGCTTTCATTCACAACACAAAATTGCCATCCAATTAAAGAATCAAAGGCCTTCATTCGTGTGAACATGAGCCAGTTGTGTTTACAAGATGACAGATTTGTGGATGTAACCAGCACAAAGCATCAGCAGAGTAACACAAGACAGAACTCCTCTGATTACTGATGTACCCTGAATGTGTCCAACAGCCACTCACACATGCACTGCAGCAATTGCTGTTAAAGCTAACAAGCCAGTCGGGGTGTGTGTGTGTGATGCAATCAGATACTTGATTGTGTGATGAGCCAAGGTCATTGTAAAGGAACAATGCGGTGGTAATCATACAAGGAGGGAGACTCTGCTGGCATAGACTGGGCAGCACACAATCTGGACCTTGTTTCTGCTCTCTGATTAGTTGTGGAGCCAAGAGTCTAGAAAATCACTGTTTATTACGACTCATCTCTGTGATAAAAGAATCTTATCACAGATCCTGCAGGAGGCATCTTTGTCTAAGCCTTGCCCTAACCTTAACTTAAACTAAGTCTAACCTCAACCTGACATTAAATTGAGTTTTCACCCTAACATTTAATAATTTACTTAATGAGGATTTGTGTTTTGTCCCCATAAGGAACGCAAGTCCTCAGAACCAACCAAACCTTTGTCTCCATCAACCTAAAACGTTATAATTGACTTAACAGGGACTTGCATTTGGTCCCCGCAAGGAAATGTATGTCCCCACGATGTTACTGTGTAAACACACAGACACACACAAACCTCACTGAGGATTTGGTTCTTAGTGATTTAAGTCAGTTTAGTGCTTTGTTTTCCCAAATCAGGTTACAAACAGGCAAACACTGAGTGTGTCCTTGCTCTCCAAAAAAAGTGAGAAATGTGTTAATGAAGCCATAATACATATTCATATTTGCAACAAGACAGATTGATTGGTCTCTGATGATTTAATTAGAAGAACTGTGAGGTCGTAAACTCTGCACAGCTGGTTCCAGGGCTGAGGAAGTTTAAAGATGTTTTTCTGAGCTCATTTTTAGGCTAGTCAGGTTCTGTAAAACTGGCCCCCGGCACCTTCTCCACTCTGTCTTCTCCGAAAAACGGCTTAGTCAATGATCATTTAGGATTCAGCCCTGCTTAAAAACCAAAGCATGTATGCACCCTCACTCACACCAACCCACACGCACACTTTGATGCTGCACACACTCCACATCTCCACACCCCTGTAGCTTGCAGACATCCTTTCATCCATCTCCTCAGCCCCGAAGAATGTTCGGCGATCGTCTTTGTTTTTAGCTGAGTGTGAATTATTATGGAGAATGAATAGGAGAGCTGAGCTGAGGGGTGTGGAGCGAGGGTGGCTGTCAGCCTTGTCAGAAATTCTGCAGACACACACAAACTCAGCCCAAACTTGCTGCAAGCCCGAGGGGAAATAGATTTGACCTTTTCACGTGGAGAACCATTAATCCATGGATCAGGCCCTATTGTGCCCAAGTGGCGAGGGAACAGGTGCGTCGTCAGCCCCTCCTCCTCTTTTCCCCAAGCGACTTTTGTTAGAATGATGCAGACAAGATCCATGTCTGCGTGACATCAGTTTCCACTGTAATAAGCATGTTTCCCCTCCTTAACCCACTTATCCAAGGGAATTACTGTTCGAGTGAGGAGGAATTTAAATTACTCGAGGAAAGCAGGTCCTTGTTCCTGTTTCTCTATCACATCATATTTCTATCTATTTTTCTGGTACTTAATCTATATTTGACCTTTTTTAACGAAGGACTGCAGCAAAAAAAGGCAAAGGCTGCTGCTGCATGTGCTTTAACTAATTGGACAATTAGGATAATTTCCCTTTAATGCTACTAATTTAGATGTATAAGAATAGAAAACTAGATAGAAATATGATGTTAGATTTGTAAATACTCTGTTTAACTTTAAGTAGTAGTTCAAATTCCTTCTAACTCAGGCAGTATTACACTTGAATAAGTAGGTAAGGAGGAGACACATGGACAGTGGAACAGTGGAAACTGAAGTCACAAATTCATGCAATTTGCCAGCATTATTCTTACAAATGATAGCCGGACGGGGTTAGTGGCACAGCTGTTCCTCTGCCACTTGGGCCCAATACATTCTGATACATGGATTACTGGTAATTGGGCATCAGTAGCTCAATGCATCCTGGTACATGTAGGCACTACTGACACAGCTCAGCAAAAAAACAGGAAAACTCAGTAGAGCGAAGACTGAGGAACTTCTTATTTTACTGACTAGATTTACCATCAACACTGATTAGACATTCACATAAAGGTGGAGAATGTTCTGAGGCATGAAACATTTACAGTAGTGACTTCTCCTCGTCATGTGCTTTTAAACTGTATAAGAAAAAGTAGAAGCAAAGTCTCTCCTCGCAGTACCTGTCTTCTCCAGCCCTGCAGCCCGTCTCCTGCCCTCCACCTCTGCTTCAGTGCTTGAGCCCTTTGCTTGCCTGTCTGTGGCACACTCCCAGAAAGCACAGGTGTGTGTGGGCTTACCCAGATGGCAGTGTTGCTAAAGCAGAGGGGAGGCAGCCAGACTATTGCATGCGGGTCATTCACCAGCCATGCAAAACAGTTTTTAGCACTCGCTAACTGAGGACTAAAAATGACAACTTTAATGTTTAGTGTAGTGTTTCCACCAATATGTGGGTGTACAAAAAAAACTTTATGGATGAGGATGAAAAAACAACACACCTGAAAATCTGAGCTATATCTGTCAAATAATTATTATATCAGGAATTAAATAATTGCTGTGGCATTGGCTGTTTTCTGCATGTGCATTCAAGCATTCAAAGGAAAATGAAAGCAATAAATGCACTCTCTTTGAGTGAAAACAGGGAGAAACCATCAAACGATGGACATAACTTCTAATGTTCCTCCTTCTGTATATTAGTGAAGCCGAAATATACCAGATAAGATCATTGCCATCTTGTGCTTGTGATGTCACTTGGAGCCACAGTATTGAAGTCCAACCCATTCACCAGCCTGACTCAATTGTGAGTCACTCAAAACTGTCAATCATGACATCAATCAACTAATTAAAACCAAACTTATCAGAAAAATTAATATGTGAACCTATATCACATAGTTGTTGAAATTACAGAGCAGGCTGGAGGGAAGACTGCTTTGGCTTTTTGGATATAGATACTAATAAAATTAATTCTTGTAATAAAGTATATTATATATATATATAGATGCTCATACTTTTTTACTTGTATTTAAGTAAAATGGTGAATGTAGTATTTCCCGCACTGCAGTATTTCTAGGACTACTTTTCATCTCTTCTCTTTTCATCTAACATTTAAGTACTTGCATCACTCTAACCGGCTGATCAACTACTCCATGCCTAGAGCTGTGCTCCTACTTTTGTTAAAAGATAAGAAAAGACAAATTCTATAACATGACCCTTCCAACTTTTAAGTGAGATTCTTCAACCCTCTGCTCCTCCAGCCTCCACGTCCTCTGCTCTTTGTAACATATAGTCTGGTTTGTATTCACCCCTGGAGGGTCTCTGTTGTTCATGACAGTCGGACTCCAGCTAATCCTGTATTTCCTGCAGTAGAATGTGGTATATACATATTTTGTCATTTGAAACATTTTGAGGTATACTGGAGTAGTAGTTGAGTCTCTTCTTCCTGTAGAGGAACTAATTACTTTTTTTAAGATAAGGACATAAAATGATCATGAATAAAATAGGATGCAGTAAAAAAGTGAAATGCTTCTTAACTGCATAAATGCATCAATAATACAAATCCAGTATTATAAAATATGTAGAGGGGTGATTCTGCAGCTTACTGTACTTTTACTATTGATACTTTGAAGTACATTTTGGTGATTATTGTCTCCTTTTTAAGTTTTACTGTATTTTACGGGACATTTTCAATTAGGGAAATGAACATAAAATAGTATAGAGTATTTAATTTCTTATTTTAACTAAAGTAAAATAATCTTAGTACCTCTCTTACCACTGAGTATTTTCCACCCTACAGAATAACCTGGGACCCCTCTGAAATCACAGGTATACACAGGAGAGCCTGAATAAGAGTGCCTCAATTTAGAAACAGTTTTATAGTTTGATATCTAACATATTTCTACTGGCACAATATTTTCACAACCAACAAGTGCTCCATAATAATATTTTTGGATGATCATTACATTTTTGGCAGCTTTATATTTTGTGAAATTACAAAATGATTTATAGGACTTTTAGTTCAGCGTGTGCTGATGCATGTGGATTACCAACAGTTTAAAGGTGCTAAATAAAGATACAATTTAAGTCCTCTAGTCACTGTAGCAACACACCAGGTAAGAGCAGCACCAATAAAACCATACAGCCTCTTCTTGCCTAAAAAGATTCACTTGACATAAAAGATGATTTAACAAATAACGACTATGGCCATTTGTTTTTCAGGTACATGAAAATATAAAACATGCACTGCTCATACTGAATATGAATGTGAAAATGGTTGATCTTACCTGCTGATGTAAAGCGTTGGTCTCCAGGTGAAAGGTGTGTTGAGTGAGGAGGTTGTTTCCAGGAAATGCAATGTGTTTACAGGTAGACACAAGAGGGAGGACGAGCTGGGGAGTAATGAGCAGGATCAGCTGCTGGTGGAGCATTTCTTTGAAAATAAGGATTTCACAAGGGAATGGCTCCCTTGAGTTTGTTAGTATCCCCCCATCCTGAAGTGTTAAACAAAGAAAAAGCATATCAACTGGTGATGAGGTGTTTTGTTTTATCAACAGCAGGATATGTAGCATCTGACGGGTGTCACCAGAACACCACAATTTCAAGGTGCTGGGATTCTTTCTTGAATCAGCAAGAAATCTTAGATCACTGCATTTGGTCTATACTGGATTATCTTCAGTGTATGAAAGTGTATAATTCAGTCAATTTTAATGGTGCTTTCAAGGAGAAATGAAAAAGGTAAATAGAAGGGAGAGACAGTAAAAGAGGGAAGAAATCTGATTGTGGGTTCATATCCATTTGTAAGAACAGAGCCTCCACATACAACATCATATGTACAGATTTAATTAAACTAGGACCAAAGACATTTCTTATTTGTTTTTAGTAAGGTATGAACTTGTAAGATTCCACAAATGTATTAAATTCTCACACAACTATATCAAGTTCTCTCACACACAAGAAAGAAACAATAACACTGAAGATGTTAATGCCAAGTTACAACGAGAGCTACTATGTTTCAAGTTGCAGGTCAGTGAAATGGTACTTTCTGCTGGGCCATATGTCATAATGTAGAATAGCATTTTAAAACAGTGAAAGCTCACACATCCTCTACAGTATTAACAGAAAAGGAAGAAAATATAAAACATACATTCATGATGCACATACCCACCATAAGGAGCTGATCCTGAGATGTTGAGGTCCTGAGGGTGGTTGCTATGACTACAATCTGTGTAACCTGCAAGCCTTCTTAACAGTCGCCATCTGTGAACCAGGACACACATTATAACACAGCTGGACTTTTACTTAATGTTAAAAGACCTGCCACAGTTTTAAAGTTGAACTTCCTGTTGAGGGAAACTGCTGAAGGTTCAGTATTAATGGTTAATTGTTACTTGTTATTCTTCCAAAGAGTGAGATTATTTGGACCAATCCATCTAAATAATGCATCATATGGGAAAGATAACCACGACCATCTCTGATGAAGCTGCTGCATTTCCTTCTAGAGTGATATAAAAAATTTGCTTTGACATTGTATCCATTCTAACCAATCGCATGAGGAAGCTGGATTTAATTAGACTTTCCCTAACCAATCACTAGAGACCAAAATCTGTCTGAATATATTTTTTCAATACTGACAAATAGCCATCCATATTGGTACTGGTGGGGTTTTGAAAGCAGAGTAGGGTGAAAACAAATTACCATGTCGGCTTATATTAAAAGACAGGTCCTCTATATAAATGCGCTTGACAACAGCCTGACAATCCGCATTACCATGGAGACGCACCAAATCCAGCAAACAAACCAAAAGATGTGCTGGGACCCAAGACTGGTGGGTGGTGCTTGGTTTAGGCTGAACAGTAAGGCCTGTAAAGAATTTCACAGGTAAAAAATATTTAAGGCGAGAAAAAGGTGATACAATAATAGAATCCTATCACACTGATGAGCACTGTCTTAAAAGTTGGATTTAACTGGATGGAACACGGGAAAAGTTGCAAATACATCTGAAAATTACTGTGAGGAAAAGACAAACCAAGATGCAGATTTCTATTGTGGCAGTTACAATGAGAATTAGGGTGTTGGAAAATTAGTGAAGTAAACATTTGTGTACATAAATGAAAAAAATATTCTCCATATATCGTTTTTCACCAGAATGCAAGAAATCAAATGTTTGACAGTGAAAGTTTTCTGTCAAAATTACTTTTGAACTTTGACCTTTTCACAGTGTACAGTAACAGTTTATAGTCCTTTGCACTTCACGAAAGTTAAAAATGTCTCATTCAGTGTTCAGTTATATTAAAAAACACGAGTTAGCTGTTTATTCTGAATAACAAGCTACCTAACACTATGCTCAGGTTGCAAAAACCTATATGGCTACTGATGCTGAACTCAAGGCTTCAAAGCCAATGGATGGTGTTGATAGTTTTAAAGATGCAATCATGACCTGGTCGAACATAAAGGCATATTTGACATAACATTGATCAAAATGTTACAGACAGTTAGCCTGATAAACTGCAGCGACTCCAGTCCAAGCTGAGTTTTTCCAACCACTTAATTATACGAATAATTTGCATCTCCCTTGTTGATAACGGTGTTATTTCTCCCACTGAGGTACTCTTTAGGTAGTCATCAATCATAGCTGAAAGAAAAAACCCTGTGGAGGACGACTCTGGAATAGTGATTCAGTATGAAGAGCCTCCTGTAGAAAGGACTTTTGTTTTCATTACAGGCTTCATAGCTGCTGCTCGAGCTGTCCTGCTGGGCTTTAGGTAGTTTCTGTGTATGTGTGTGTGTGTTTTTACTATCTTTGTCCAAGTGTGGAAGTGCTCAGAATTAGCCCTTTATGAGTTGACGCCACATAAAGGGCTAATTCAGAGTCTGAGCACATCGTCCAGCTCATTATGAAGCGAAGAAATATGCTCAGCTTCAGCTATGAGGGCAGATAAAGAGACTCTCTCTCTCCGTCCGCCCCCTTTCTGTCTTTGATATCTTACCTCTTGCTGCCTTCTGTCTCTCCTCATTTGTGTCACCCAAAAAGGTGTTCTGTTTTCCACTAGTTTTACATGTATATCAGACTCCTCTGATTTCTTTGCTGCACTCTACTCAACCAAGAAAAATCCAGCAAAACAACTTTTCTTTCCCTTTTCATTGACATACACGTTTTATGTTATTCAATAAATTGGTTCCATGTCCCTAGAGTGAGGCAGTGTTGGCAGCACAGATTTTCTTCACTTTTATTCCTTTAAATTAGAGGGAGGAGACACTGTGGGACTCCTTGACGACTCGTTCAGCTGATTAAATTCTACATTTGCAGTCTGAGCCATGGTCTCTCAATCTAGATGGTGGGATTCAGCCTCTATAGGGGTTTCTACCCTGATATTCTGTGTCTGTGTGGTTTAATTGGATCCTCGTCTTATCAGAAATCTTGTGGTGTGCATCCACCTTGACGCAAACAGCGGGGAGCGAACACAGACTGATCAAATCTAATGAAAAGAAAGAAATTCAAGACGACGTTCCCGGTATGACCTTAAACATGAGACATACAGTAATGGGACAGAGTGCAGTAAGAATATAAGCTCATCATTGTGTGACATCCACCTCCACATGCTCTTACTAGTGATAATACTGGCATTACATCACACAGTGACCAGCGCCATAAATCACATTTTCCTCTTTTATTTTCTCTCCACTTAAAAAGACATTTCATCTGTATATAAGTAGAAAGTGCAATATGGTCTACTTCATCTTCAGATAACCTTTCTTTATCGGTTTCAGTCATTTTTCATCTTCTATTTAGTTTGAATAGTGACAAATAAATGAAATGATGATCCATTTTCTTTTGTTAACCAACAGAGAAGGACACAGCACAATATATCTGATGTGAGGGGAGACTGTTATTTGTTATCAGGCAGAAGCAACATTCAGCTGAATGTGTTTCTGCCTAGACTTCATGACTGCAGTTCATGTAAATAATTGGATGTATAATCTCCATTTTAGATAGTTTACTTTTGATGTAATGGGATTGGAACATACGTGTCTGCACTAACTGTATGTAATCTATATGTTTAGCTACTTAAACTGTATATCATTGACCTGGTTTACACCATTACAACATACAGTAACAGCTACTGATGAGGGATAAAATGTAATCTATTCATTTACACACGAGGTAAAACAGATTTATCCAGCAGTAATAATCATATCACCAAACTGTGAGAGAACACACCGCAAAAAGATAGTGCTGCATTTAAAATCACTCTGCCAAGAAAGAAAAGCTGAACACATTCTGCTTCATTTGCTTTAAACGTAGAGATTATTTAAAAAAAAAAACATGGGTACAGTTACATGAAATGGTAAAAGGTGATCCACCCGCAATTAATAGCTGAAGAACACTGAAAGTCAAGTGGTGGCATCACTATGAGAATTAAAGCGCTTTCTGCAAAACACCCCTCAGCTGAGACGACCCTGCAGCACTTAACATGAGCTGCTGCGCCGTCATCAGTATATAAATATAGGATGAAAGTAAAGCTGGCTATGAATTTTAAATAGGCTTCCTCGTTCCTTCCTTCCTTCCTTCCGGCTGCTTCTCGTGTCTTTTGGGGGTTTGGTTTGTTGAACGCCCTCAGTGTAAAACCAGACAAAAATCAGACCTTGCTCGGAGTTTGACCTCTCGGGATGTAAACGTGTGCTACCATTTGCAGTTCAATGACATGGTAGCACATGTATGGCATGTCCAAATGTTTTGAACTGGGGTTGACCAGGTGAGGTACCAACTAATGTATAAGGTGGTAAGAAGTCTGAGCGGGCGTGCACTCACACACATGTTGTGTTTCTATCACTTTAGAGGACATTACATTGACTTTCGTTAATTTCTTGGAGACTTTCCCAAATCTTATTCCTAACTGCTACCAAATCCAAACCATAACCTCATCCTAAAGTTAAACCTAAAATGTAATGATCAACGTTATAGGGACTTGTATTATGGCCCCACAGGGACAGAAAGTCCCAACAACATGCCTGTGTAAACATGACCATACACAGACAGACAAACACACACTATAGAAACAGCATTTTGCTTCAAATTGTTATTAAACTTGTCCAACAGCTGGTTGAAAATAAGGTTCTGCCTTTGACTGAGCAGGCAGCCAATCACAGGAATTGAGTGGCACTTGGGCTGGCCAATCAGATTCAACGGGTGACTCAAGGCCTCGACTCTAGACGCACCCCTGATAACAGGAACAATCTGACATCACAAGCCAAAAAGTGTGTTTTCACTGTCTACAAGTCAACACATGCATATGTATATATATATATATGGACAGAGCCATCTGTGATTAAGTAACTATTTCAACCTTCTCTGCATTTCTGTTGGACCACTGACCCTTATTTACATACATGATGAAAAATTTATCAAATGGGCAAATTTCTTTGAGATTTTCTCTCCTGTGTTAATATTGCTGATTATTTTAGTTAATAATATGCAAAAATATATGCATATAGTGTACAGTCTCTGACTCACATCCTACTCACTCTTATGTATGGCCTGAGGAATCCTCAAAGATGGAAATTTCATTAATATTTAAATAATTTAATAAAACGGGAGACCACAGAACCAAGCAATTGAGCAAAAATCCTTCCCCTAAGCTGGATCATTTAGTGGAATCACAGAGGCGAGAGAGAGAATGATAACTTGATAAAACCATCGTAATGTCGTTTCCTAATCTTAATTTTTTCCTCTTTTTATACAACTGTAAAATTTGCCAGGATCTTTTTTTTCTGTCACCGTGCTGAGGGGGACGCAGATGACACACACGACAGTCGATCCATCTGGCGTGTCTGCTGAGTCTCCATCACCACCTTACTCCATCAAAACACCTCACACTCATCCACGCCAGCCCTGGGCAAATCCATCCTTACTTACCAGCAGCAAGAGACACACATTTGCAAGTCAGGCTTATTTGTACAGCCTCCTTAATCACAGTTACAGTCTCAAAGGACTTCCCAACGCCTACATTATGGTAACAATGAATGCACACGATGACCCCTTCAACCTTTAGACTCTCAATGAGCAAGAAAAACTCCCACTAAAACCTCAGTCTCCATTGTGAGTAGGTGTGTGTTAGAGAGCATTTGCTGTGTGTGTTTGT
>CAFUXE010000896.1:825752-838805 GCA_903364295.1 Serranus cabrilla | reverse complement strand
AGGCACGCCTTAAACTTTTGATGGTTAGTTTAAATGCTTTTACTTTTTGAATAAATTCCATATTGCATAATTGCCTCTCTGACAAATCTTTTGGTTTAACTGTTTCAGTTGAGCAGTCATGTCAATTAAGTTAAGGGGCTGACCTAAGAGAGGCAAAGACAAAGACAAAGACGAGCAGGAAAGAAAAAAATATCAGAAAAAGCCATTTTTTAAAAAGAAAGCAAGAAAGAAATCCCGTAAGTAACAAGGATAAAGAATAGCATACTGTGCTGACACCACAAGAAAGGGATCCTTATTCAGGTCATAGAGTGAAAGTGTGAGAGCCGTGATAATGTGAGTTCAGCAGGGGAGTGCAGCTCTCTTCGGCAGCAACAATGTATGTGATGAGCCTGCAGACAAGATCCAAAGAGAAGGCTGAAAGAGGGAAAGGACAGGAGATCCATCCCAACGAGATCCCAAGAAACAACCTCTGCTTTACCTCTGTGAGAGACAGTTAGTGTGCGTACCAGAGAAAAATAAAGACTTTTAAGGCTCAAATGATGATAAGTGCAAAACATTTACCAGCACTTCTTGGTGGTATTTAAGGGTTTGTTTTTATTAAATAATCTGGGAAACAGGTTAATAATTTTTGCTAATTAAATCAAGTAATGTGGCTTAATAGCCTCATCACTGATATCAGCCCCATTCGTTTGGAGAGAGCAACGACAGACTGAAAAGTGCTTGAAAAACAATTCATTTCCACTGGCTGCAGTTTAAGGAGAGTCAATTAACAGAAGTAATGTGAGTCATTTATCAAGCCTAATTATAACGAGATGTTCGTGTGGAACTGATTAAATTGTTAAGTTGTCATCCACCCTTTGATTTAATGAGTAATTTGTTGTGTGAGATGGAGGTAAGAGGTTTGTGACTGTAAGGGCACGTACACCTTCTGAATCAGGTATGATGTACGGTAGATAACTGAATGATTTTGCATAGTGGGTGCAGAAGTTTGATTGGCGATCTGTATGATCTGAATTATTTGATATTATATTACATCACCAGCAAGGGCTGGCTTTGCATTTGGTGTACAGATGACATTAGCTGCATTATGTGAGATATGAAATGTCTCGTATAATGCAGCTAATGCTAACGTTAAACTATTTTGATAAATTCTACCACTATTTAAGAAAGGTTTTTTGACAGTTTGATGTGCAGCTACAGCCAGGAGCTAATTAGCTTAGCCCAGTTTAGCTAGGCATAAAGGTGGGAAGCAGAGGTAAACCAATGAGCAAGACAAAACCACAACTTGTAATTTTTATATTCTTCTTTCTTTTAAATAAATAAAATTTGATGTGATACTATGTGAGCTTTAGAGATGTTAGTAGGGATATACGTTTAACATTTAACAGACAGGCAATCTGCTTCTCTTGCTTTCTTTCTTTAAAATCAGCTAAGCTAAGCTAAATTAGGCTATATACCTCCTGAATGTTGCCATTAAAAAGCAAATGTCCATGAAGGAGTTCTAAAAATGCCACATAAAATGTTATTCCTTGTGCCACATCGGTGAATGAAAAGGAAGGGTGTTTTGAGGTGGCGCTCACTTCTTTTTACATCAGCATGAGCGATGACTTGTGACTGGCCATCTGAAGAGCTAAAAACACATTTATTACCGGATGTGCATCTTTAGTGCTCATATGAGGAAGCATTATCCCCATAACTGTGTTAAGAGTAATGATCCATTTGAGTTATGATCACTCCGGGTCTAAAATCATGCATATACTGTTGCTTATGATATCGGTGTCCCCTCAGTTATTGAGTATACAGATGGATTATAGCTTAGTCTGTGAAATCCATCCTATCTCATCATGTAAAGTTGGATTTCCTTATACAGACTGATATACTCTGGGCCATATGCTACTGCGGCAGCTCCAATTACAAATCCCACTGTACCTATAAGTCTCACTGCAATGGTGTGCCATATGGGAGGGAGATGCCACAATACATCAAAGCGCTTGGACTGGAATCCCTTCATTCTGGGGAGAGAAAAAAAAAAAGCAAAATCAAATTCAAAGCAACTGGATGAAGTTTAGTTTCAGGCAACCCTCTGGGGATTTTAATCCCAACTTTAATCTAGATTACATCCACATCTGGCATGTCCTTGCGTGCCTCCACATCCTTCTTGGACCCCAAGCGGCTGACCACTCTTCCCAGAAAAAAAATAAAGAGGATGACCCCACTCGTTTTGGATTCCACCCCAGGATTGAAATGATTGCTTTGTCCCAGACCTGAAGATGTTACGTTACTAAGATATCTAGAGACAGGGCACCCTGCCAGAGTGGTGTAACCATGCACATGAAAACAGAACAAGAAAGTGATGTAAGAAGGGGATTGTCAAAGAATCGTTGTTCACAGAATACTTATCTGTGTGTTTGGCTCAGACAGCTGTTTCTTCCCCTCTCAGAAACGTTCAGCAGCAGGACTCTGATTGAGCATCCCAGGCTAGCCAAGCAGATTAGACGGTCATACCCAGAGCAAACCAAAAAACTGCAGCCCAGAAAATGGATTTCTCTCAGATTACTAGGAGAGCTTTTATTTGGAGCGTTACAAACTACATGTCATGGTTGTTAGCGCTCATTCTGTCTCACTCACACACCGTCTCTCTCCGGCACAACTCTCCTTCTGTCTCTCCGTCCTTTCTCATAATCTGATTTTAAAAAACAATTTGTATCATAATTCCTTAAATATTTTCACACAGTTTACCTGGTGCTCGCGGTAGAGAATGTCCAAGCATACAAACTTACATGAAAGAGATAAAGAGGATATATATCATATATCATATATGGAACAAACTATCCGTTTGTTTATATTTCTTTTCAGAACATGGCTTCAAGCTTCTCAAATGAAACTAAGAGGAGCACTTCTTTAGATTCATGACAAAAAAGTATTCAGTATGAGACACATTCAGGTCATACTGTAGGCAACATATTGAAAAGTTATAAGAACTAAATTACAAGATGCAGTTGGGCTTTTAAGTATTTTCACAGTGGAAGGAAAAGCAACTTTGGATTGAATATTGCATGTTTATGGAAGCAGCTGGTTACTAATATTGCTGCGGAGGCTTTCTGGTCAAACTGGACCGTCCAATTAAAGGGTTTAAAGTCTTTGAGTTTCTGTGCAGTCTACAGCGTGCACACTTGTACTCCTTATCAGCAGGACAAAGAGCCAAATAAATGCTGTCTGTTTAATCTCCTTTTATCCGATCCAACGCAGAAACCTTCACAACCATATGAGAGGTGTTGATTTTGGAGTAATAGTCATTTGCAGTGCCTACTGTGTGCAACACATCGTGTCTTCTTGGAAGTTTAGAATTGAGTCGGTCAGCGTGAGTTCAGAAAGCTGCTGGTGGTAGGCTGTGGTTGTTATTTCCTGCAGCTTCACCATCTTTCCCTAACAAAGCGAGAGACTCTAGTGAGTGCACACTATCCTTGTCCAGACGTAATCCCCGCCCAGGTGGAGCCGAGTTCTCCCCCGATCTTTCATCTTCTGCCTCCTGCAGCTCTTCTGCCGCAGCAGCTGCAGCGGCCGCGCACTCCTCTTTGAACAGGCGGTCATGCTCCATCTTGAGCTCCTGGTAGGAGCGGGAGAACATGTGGAAGATGGAGGTGGCGGGGAAGGCCATGATGAGGATCCCGCTGAGGATGCTGCTCAGCGCTACAACCTGTCCTGGAATAGACCTGGGCACCATGTCGCCGTAGCCCACGGTGGTCATGGAGATGATGGCCCACCAGTAGGAGGCAGGGATGCTGCTGAAGTCATGGGTGCCCGTGAGCTCGCTCTCGGCCAAGTGGACCAACGGGGAGAAGAGGGTGACGGCCACGCAGAGGAAAAGCAAGAGGAGGCCGAACTCCCGGGTGCTGCGCCTGACCGTCAGCCCCAGCGTCTGAAGGCCAAGAGAGTGTCGAGCCAGCCGCATCACATAGAGAATCCTCAGCGCCCGCAGAATCCTCAACACCAGGCCCAACTTGTCCAAGTAGCCCTTACCTCCTCCCGGCCTCTCGTGCTCCAGGGATGGATCCTCCTCTGTCACCACCAGTGAGACGTAGTAGGGGAGGATGGCCATGGCGTCGATGATGTTGAGCGGCCCACGGAGGAATTCCAGCTTGCTGCGGGCCTGAATGAACCGTAGGAGGAACTCCAAGGAGAACCAGGCCACGCACACCGTCTCTATGATGAACATGTTGTAGCACTTAGAGGAACACTCACCCTGAGGTAAAGAGAGAAGGAGAAAGGGTGGGGGAGCAAGAGAAAGCGAGGGACAGAGAGATTGAGGATGAGAGGAGCAGGAGTTTGACAGGAAGCAAGACAGATGGGGTGAGATGGAGAGAAGACAAAAATCCTGAGGTCAGATAATCACCCACGTAATCATTAATAAATCATGAGCCACAGTCACTCAGTATGCTAAAGCTACTGCAGCAGCACTGATAGATAATACAGTTACACAATCAATCAATTATTGTATTAGGGCAGATTAATGTGACACTGACTGGGAGTTGTGACAGAGAGCAATCTGATTTGCATGCCCTCTACAACAGTAACAAGGCGATACTATACAAAAATCCTGAGTGAAGATTTAGGAGCACAGAAGTGTGTTATTAATAACTATCTTTAGCCCCTTTCAGTGATATTTACGGCTCTGTGATGTTTTGCCTTCGTTTGAGGCGGGATCAGTGTGAACGAGCGGAGATGGCAAGACGGAAAATATGTGACGCACGTTATTCGCGCAACTGACACTTGGCTAATGGGAAGTATGACGGCACAGCTTTGTTATGGTACTTTTGTGGAAACGCAGTATAAAAAGGGCTTCTGTCCCTTCCCTTCAGGAAGTAGAACAGTAGTTTGGTAGTCAGAAAGTTCCTGATTAGTTTCCTGGCTTCTCCACCAAAAGTGTCAAAGTGTCCTTGAGCAAGACACTGAACCCCAAACCTCTCCTGATGAGCGGGACAGTACCATGAATGGGTGAATGTTGGCATGTGTGAAAAGCACCTTGAGTGATGGGCAGACCAGAATAGGTCTGTTGAATGCAGTCTATGTTTCACAATTCTCCTGCTTTCACCAGCATCATCTGAAGCTGATGAGTATTTCCTAAATAAGGCTTACCTCACTAGAGTACCAAAAATAGTCCCAAAAGAATGCCCTATTTCTGTTTGAGTATAGTTTGTCACCCGTTTCTAAAGATTTACATCATATGCAGGAACAAAAGGGCCCGGGGATGCCATAGACAGTGTGGGGAAGTCAGGGATTATTGAGAGACGGAAAACACATTGTTGGTTGTGGTCTTTTTATGGGATTTGTTGACAATAAGAAATTATGTAATAATGCCAGCTTCATCATTCAAATCACGAGTGGGCAGGTAAAAAGCTGCAGTTCATCAGAGGAGTATGATGCATCAGACAGCTTAGCCTTTATTCCACCTCCTCACATTTCCAAATCCTGCTGTAGAAAATAACAGCAATTATTTGTATTATTGAGGTTTAATTCCACTTGTGTCTAATCAAGCTGCGACTAATACTAATGACTGGTAAAGAGCTTTAATATACATTTCCACTAATAGTGATTCCCAGAAACGAGTAAGTGGAATTCAATGGGGTAAATACCCTTTACCACAAATAAATGCATGTCCATTTAATTTGTTTTCCATTAAAGAAATACTTGAGATGAAGGGAAAGTTTATTGAACAAAGTGCAAACAAACTGGCTTGTCATTCTGCATCGTCTGAAGGAAAAGTCTTTTCTGAAGGCGGGGCTAAAAGCCTGTCACCGCAGAGAGGGGCGCAGAAGCCTGGTCAGCTCCTCTGCTCTTTTCTAATCACGCTTCTAATCGTCTTAATCTGTCTGTCTGCTTGTGTGTATGTGTGTCTGCTCATCTGTATTGCTCTCTGATAAGACACAACTGGCAACTGTGGAATGAGTATATAATTTAAAAAGCACTAATAGCAGTGAGGGTAGGCTATTTCCTATAAATATACTGGATGAGCAGGGAGACGAGCAGGAAAATCAAAGTATTGGCAAGGGCATGATCCATATTTTATCGTTACAAGAATCAGATAATTCATTATATATCATAGATAATATTTCCATCCGTCCCATCCAATATCTGTAACTGCTTATCTGAACTCGGGTGGCGGGGGGCAGGAGAGGCGGGTGCCACCCTGGACAGGTTGCCAGACTGTCGCAGGGCAGACACAAAGAGACCATTCACGCCGTCATTCACTCCAAAAAAAAAAAAATGTCACTAATTAAACCTAAGCTGCATGTCTTTGGACTGGGCTGGGAACATGCAAACTCCACACGGGAGAGCCGCAAGCTGGAATTGAACTGGCGACCCTCTTGCCATGAGAGTGCTAACCACTACTCATATCATTATAATAGTTAATCAGTGTGCTCAGCAATGTGGCGCAGCCTGTCTGAGTAACCAAATTGGCAAACATGGAGGCAACACTTCCCAGTGCTTACCGGTTCAAATCCTGCATACTTTCTCGTCTCCACATGGAGGGGCCTTCAGGCGCTGCTTCAACACCCAACAACTACTTGAAGCATCTATCTTATAGCAATATATTACAGTATTACAGTTTCACTTATTTGTCAATAAGTCCAAACTACACAACTTCCAGTTCGCTCTTGCCCTGGAACACATTACAATTCACTGCAAACAAAAAAGTTTTTTGATCTGACACTGCAATGCTTTGGGAAACGACTTGGTTAGGGTCAGGTAAACATTGTGACAGGGGTCATCATTAATGATCCGTTGGGATTGTTGGTATTTGAACCCAACGCTGAGCGTCAGAGCGAAACAGAACACTGGGAAGGAAAATAAAAAATCAATCTTTTGGGGCGAAGTCAGTCATTTTCATTGACCCATCCATCCGCTTTCTTTTGCTCCTGCTGGAGAAGAATCATAATTCTTATAGCTGCTGGGGGTCTTTGTCGCTTGAAGGAAACATATTTATTATTGCTGAAACAACTGGTGCTGTTGTTTTGCTCGGTAGGACAATCTCCTCCGGCAATGCCCTTTAGATTTTCTGTCTGAAGTAGCAGACATACATATTGTTGCTCAGTCTGCATGTTCCTCAAGCAGATCAACAATATTCTTACACCTTTTTCTTGGCTGACTTGCATTTTTAGAAGTAAAACAGCATCTAAATTGTTATGACACTTAGCGTGCAAGTTACTCAATATAAATACAGTATTTGTGTGTTCTCTCAGCCTATTAGCTTCCCCCATTTTCTCCACTTTTCTCCTCATTCACTCTGCATTTATCTCTCTGCCATTATGTGTCTCATCTATTTCCCCTCCCTCTCACCCTTCTATTTCTCTCTGCCACCCTTTCTTTCCTCTTCCTGCCTCTGTCTCCACCTTCTCATCATTCATCCTGTTTCCTCCTCCATCACCCTCTCCGGACTCCCTCCCTCTCATCCTTCATTCTCTGTTCGACCCTCACTCCGCTCTCTTTCCGCTTTAATTCCTTCATTCATTCAGCGTTGCTCCAAGTGAAACACAACTCCCTCCGCTGTTCCTCTGCGCACGATGCATCCTTCACACACGTGTCCCATTCCCCCTGCCTCGTTTATCACCTGTGTCCTCTCCGCCTTCCTCACTGATTCTCCTCCCAGTGTGACTCTTAGCCTTTGTTCCCACAGAGTGACTTGTATCTGCGTAATCTGTAGTGTTGTACAGTGTATGCTGTTACGCAGCTGGAGATGACATTTTGACTTTGGAACATTTACCTTCTTGCTTTGACTCTGAAACCACTTGTTTTTTTATACGAAGCTAGTTGTAACTTACGTTGATATCGGTGACTCACTGGGTAGTTGCTAACTTTGTCAGTTTGCCATACGGTGCTGAGCAGCTCGCATACAGGAGGTTTTTCAAAACTTTTTTTTGATAGGAACATCTGCCTGCTGCATCTGGAAAAAGTGTTGATGTCAGCAGTCATCCAACCAAATTAGTACAGTTGTTGTGAGTGGAAAAAACTACATTGAGTTACATCATGTTACACTGAGTGAAATATTAAAATCCAAGACTCCAGCCAGTTGAATTATTCTTGATGTGTTGTGCATAAAGTTGTACGCATTTCCTGAATATTCCTCCTTACATATTTAGTATCTTTGGTATCAATGTTTTCATTGACTAGCACACAGTGAATGTACAGTGTCATGTCTCAAGTGGAAACAATTTTATCCAAAGTGGCATAAATGTTCCAAGTGCCTTTTTATGACTTAAAGCAGTAAAAAAAAAGCTCTCAGGTAAAACTGAAGAGCAATTTAAGTTTATGAGTGTTGTGTTCCTTCCCTAAGTAAGCTGTAAATCAAATGTAAAAGACTTGCAAATTAAGCAGATTTCTGTCAGTGCTTCATTTCAGCTTTTCCATCATCCTAATTGCACCAACTGCTTTTCAAAATTTTCAGAATGTTTTGTGCTGCTGCAAAAGAAACAATAAAACGCTTCATGAATCAGAACCAATTTACATCTCTGAATATAACTACAGAATACTGGTTCAGAATGGATTTAAAGTCCAAACAAACTCTGACACAAAGCAACATTCCTTTGGAGTTATGTCTCTGACCACCTGACATACAAACATCCACTCAGGTTCACTTTTAGATCTTCTGACATCATTGCCTCCAGAGAGAAATATCTGGCTGCTAAATGCTCCACTGCGTCAGCCATCCTGTTGCTGACTTTATCTGTCTGCTGTTGGTGCTGAGCAGGTAACACACAGTACTGGGGCTTTTTCAAGTAAAATGTTGCTGACTGCACATGTAAACAGGGTTTTAACTGCAGAACAATACAGAAAAATCACTTCAGGGAACCTTATGTTTATGTCATAGTCATATCATCCTCATTTCCTTCTATTATAACGCTTTACCAGGAAGTTTTTTGCCCTAAACCTAGATCAGTAGCCTAAATTCAATGAAACTGCAGCCTTTTTTACAACTACGAAGCGTACATGTAAGCATAATGACGTGTGCTATTTTTAGAACGCCCCACTCTGCTCTGTATGAGTCATTTTGACAGATGCTCATATTGGTCGTTATGGGTGGTATTGACAAAGGACCTATTCTGTCGTTTAGGTTAGAGATATTTTAATTTAAAAATGGGTTTGACAGTTTTTCCTTCATTGACAGTGCATCTTACTAAAAACAAATGCACTTCTAAAGACATTCCCTTCATTTCCATGTTATTTAAATGACTGAATTCATCATTTACTCCTTGTTTGCTGAGACATATTAAACTTGAATCATTGCGTGTGGCTCCTGAGCAGCAGTGCAGCCGCCCATGATTTCTCAAGAGAATCTGAAGGACGGGCTGAGGGAAATGTGTTCCTCAAGCAGAGGACATTACAAAAGGAGAAACACATCCGATAGTTTAAAGGGTATCTCCCTGAGAATCACCACTTCAATAAATCGCTAACTAAATATTAACCTTCTCTCTTCCTTTTTTAATCTTGCCTGCATTCCTCGTGTTTTCTCTGTCTGATGTCCAGTCCTGCTGAGACTTCTGTCTGTCTGTATGTCTGTCCTTCTGTCTGTCTGTCCTTCTGTCTCTCCTCACAGCTCACATGTTATTTGTCTCACGTGCATTCTCCACCTCTCATTTATTCCCTTCCTCGCTGCTCTTTCTCCGTCTCGTGCTGACATTCGGCCCATCAGGGCATTGCGACACTGTTCTCACCCTCTGCTTGATAGGCCATTTGTTACAGCTTTTCACTTCTGACTCTCTCCCTTTCAGACACACACAGACATGCACACTCGCACACACAATAGCCACTATCTCCCTGACCTTATCTCCTGTACGACTCTCTCTGGAACTAAAGTCAGTGACAGCTCATTTCAGCACAGACACTGCTCACCCCAGCAGCTGTCTCACACCATGTTTCACATACTGTCCACATTAACACATCTCAATGTCAAATTAGGACAAAGGCCGCAGTGAGGGTTGAATTATCGTACAGGGTATTCTCGGGACAGCGACATGATGAAGTGACCACATGCCAAAAACCACTGCAACACAATCCCACAGAGAGGGAGGTGGTCAGTCTGTAATAAATAACGCCTCTCTGGCACAAATAATTAAAGAAAAAAAGGAGACCATAAGGGACTCACACACACACACACAAATATAAAGCTTTGCCAACTTCCAACAACGGTTACTCAAAAGCTCCAAATACTTGAATTAAGCAGAGAGATTTCCATCCTGCTACATTTTAATTGCTTTTCATTGTGCATCTTTTGCCCAAATTAATTCATAAATCTCCGTCATCCACAATGGAAGTTTGTGTGAGAGGGATTGGCACTTTCATGAGCAAACATTGAGTAAGTAGTAAAGTGTACAGCGTGTAGGTGTACGTAGGTGTGTGGCATTTCTTCACAGTAGGTTTTGGGAGATTATGACTATGTGTGAGGTTCTGTTACAGTTGTCATCAAAACCCTGATAGTCTTACAGTACACCTGATGAATTACTTTGCACACAATCTGGCTAGTGTGAATAGGAATCACACATTGCAACATGACATGCTTGATATGTCCTGAATGATTCAAAAGGAAAAGCTAAAAAACATGATTGAAGTAATACACTTCAGGGTATGAAACACTTCTAAAAGACTATCTCAGGGTTTATCAAGAGGATTGTTAGGGCTGACAAGAAAACCCCTCAAACTTTGTAGGCTTCTGAGGTGGTGATATCTTTGCTGAAACAAGGCAAAAACTTTTCAAATATATGTTTGACATCTACATTTAGCCACACTGAGAATTCACTATCATTCAGAGATGGAACAAGTAGTCGATTTCCTGCAAAATAAACTGAGCCAAACCTATAGATCTATACTTGACCTTGACATTTTTGGTCTTTGGAGGGAAAAGGGGCGATGTGCGAATTGACACTGGTTTTGTGGAAAACGCCTCAATATATCACATATTTGCCTTGTTGCAGCTGACACAGAATAATCCTTATATTGATAAACTGATGCTTGGCTTTGACTTTGCAGTGTAATTGGTTGGTTCCTGGAGTCATGTCTCTGAATTAAACATCTGCCATTTACTGCATGATTATGATCATTTCAGGGTGTTACATTGATGTCAGTGTTTGCGTTAATGGCTGGGCAGATGGGCAGAGAGATTAAACTGTTGCAGTATAGTATACGTGTCTTTCACACTGAACGAGAGGAAGAGAGATGGAGAGAGAGACAGACAGACAGACAGGGACATTATAGAGACTTAACACAGAACTTCATTTCCTGGAGACTTAGCATAAACCCTAACTTTAACCGTAGCCCCGACCCCGACATAACCACTGACCCACAACACAGCCTTTTCACAAATGAGTACATAACTTTTGTCCACAATTGGAAAAGTGTCCCAATCTACTGGACTTTACTCGTTAATGTGTCCTCAAAGGTGTCCTAAGTCAAGAAGACACACACACGCACACAAACACACACACACAGGATGTCCTGACAAAACGTCCTCAATCTCATGGTCTGAAACATCAGTGCTCACAAAGATAGCTGTACCAGAACCACCACACACACACACACACACACACTGACTTTCACTGATCTGGCAGTTAAATATAAATAAGTTCTGCCACAGAGAACAAACACTGAGCATTCCATCTTTGGGAAAAGTGAGAAATCATGATTTTTAATAGTATTTCCTAATCTTGGTTGTCTTACAGTCATTATGATTCAGTCATACTATGACCACCGCTGCCTGCATCATACTGTTTTGCCAGCACAGATTAGTCTTTAAATGTCTGTTTTACACTCTTGCTGACAGCCTCCCATCTCCCCTCTGTGAGTGACCATCACTGTGCAGTGAGGCCGCTGCTGGATGCTTCCACAGCAGGGTCACTCTGTGTACCATGGGTTTGAAGTGTAAATGTGTCGCTTTATTGTTAGACAAGAGAAAGCTTCTATAGCTCTGAATTATGAATGCCTTTTTTTTTCTACTTGTAGCTTAGATGAAGTTCCACATTTCACTGCCTCCTCGATAATTAGGATGGCTCTCACTACATACAGCTGTCTTAGTGTTCTACGGAGGATACGGAGACATGTGGATGTGTGCTTTTCTAACTGCTGCGAAACTATAAACTGCAGTGTGTGTTTAAAATTTGGTTATCATCCTTGCAAAATGCTCCCCGGTGTTTGGTTCTAACTTTTAATTTCATCCTCTGTCTCTGTCACAGCATGTCTCTAACTCTACAGCCGTCTCCTCCTCTCTCTCCCAATCAGGTGGATCCTACCACATCCACGGGTTTCGGCATAAAAGGGAACAAAAGAAAGACTCTGCCCATCAATCAGCTTTACCTTGCAGCAGTCCTTGAACATACTTTGCACCACTGAACGCTAATTCTCAATGCCGCTGTACTGACCTTGCACTCACTTTTAAAGCCTCTCATAAGAGGAGGAAAAGGGGGGAGGGAAGGAATGGACATGAGAAAGAATTAGGGGGTGTTGCTGTGTGCCACACTGCTGGCCTTCACTGAAATACTGCTCATCAAGTGCTGTGTTCACTCGTCATGGGTTATTTAAGTGCTGGTATCATGTGACACCTCCATCCATCATCAAACTGGTCGCCTGTAATGTGAGAGCTGCATCTACGCACAGATACACACAGGGTGAATCTTAAGAGCTTTGTTTGCACCCATTAACTTGCAAAAAACCTTGATAAGTATTATGACAAAAGAGTCACAACAAGAGGCGCCCAGTCTCCGAGGACACACTGTCCACTGACACGAGAGACACTCAATACGCTGAGCAGAGTGTGAAACAGTTTTATCTCCATATGAGGCAGCTGCACAGGCTGCTGGCTGTCCTATCACCGACAAACATCAACAGCTTGTTCACGCAAAAACACCCTAATGGAGAAAAATGACAGAGCGATGGTGGGGAGGATAAATAGATAGAGCAGATGAAAGAGGACAAGAGATGGAGGAAGAGTAGGTGGCTAAGCGGTGTAGAAGGATACAGGAGAAAGGGATTACATGATGAGTTGATGGGGAAAAGATGAGCTGGCAT
>CAFUXE010000896.1:809123-825667 GCA_903364295.1 Serranus cabrilla | reverse complement strand
ACACACACACACACACACAGTGAGACACACACACATAAACAGCAAATGGGGTTTTCACTTTCCAGTGTGTCATGCCTCTGTGTACCAAGTCCATTCATATCTGTGGGAGCTTTTGTGCCCTGAGGAAGTTTAATGATTTGAACTTTTGCGGCACATTTTGCCCTCTATGTGGCAGGAAGTTAGCACTTAAGCTAACAGGCTATTTTATTTGATTCAATTTCTTGATTATGTGGATAGTCAAATACTGTAATTGTATAAAAAAGAAACTAGTTCAACTAGTTTAACACATTTTGAATGTGACTGTGCTGAAATATATGGTAAGCATAGGCACACACACATCAATATAAGTCAAAGAACAGCTGGAGAGTTCATTATTACTACAGTGCATTCTGTATTTGTCCATGAAGACATACATTTCCTTCCACTGAACACTAGGGGCATACTCTGTATACTCACTTACACTATAGAGTCGAAACTATGGACACAAAACAAAAATGTGTAGAAATGACGTTACAGTCTCTATTCAGGATTGTTTTATCTGATATTGGATAAAGATGAAAGGTGCTCTTGTTAAAAACTGAAAAATGGGATGGAACAATCACTTGCAAGAAAGAACATCCACTCACAATTACACAAACTACACACACACACTTACTGTGCAATTCAACTGATGACTAGAGTTTTCTCAACAAAATGCTGTAAAAGCAACTGAGTGCTGTTATGTTACTTTCTCATCCAGTCTTCTAAAGCATTAAACGTCCCATCCAATTCAAAACATTATAGGTGCGTCAGCAGTGTGTTTGCAAAAAATCTCTCTCACACACACACACACACACACACAGAGCAAAGGAGCCGTGTGCTTTTATCATCAAAATGCTGTCCAAGCAATAAACCTGTTTTTTATTTTTCATCTATTACAACACATTGAGAGTGTCCCATCAATTTGTTGCATCAATAAGCATATTGGGGAAAAAAAGGATTTAAAAGAAAGAGGCACATAAAAACAAACACACACACACACACACACCTGCTGCTGGCTCTGCAGGCTGCACGTAGGAATGCAGAGGCACGGTGCAAAGGGTGTGTTTGACTTCAGTTATGACAGGGTGGAGCTGCAGTGTGAAGGGAGTGTTTGATTTTGCGGTACCTCCAGGCTGAACAAGATTCTGATGCACAGAGGGCAACTGTGCATAGGTGGACACCTGCTGCTCGGTGCATCACCTCGGGGGAATGGAGCTGCTGATGTGTTTCCTGGTTTGCATGTGTGTGTTTTGTGTATTGCATTGGCCACAGCTGTTTTTCATCTCCTCTGTCCATGACATTTCTGATTCCCTTTCAGTGAATTCATTTGGTACAACACTCGTGACATCCCATACTACATACTACATACGCTGTAAGTTACATTCATAACATTTCATCGCTGCCTGTGTCGCTCCTCACCTGTCCAGTAGGTATCCCTTCTGTGCTCTCCTGTCCTGCACACCTGTGGCTCATCATTAATCAGCACTGCCACTGCCTCCACAGCTGCACCTTATCACTAATTAGTGTGTGAGTGTATATGGAGAGAACTGTTTCTACATTGCTTGTCAGATTGTCTGCTGCCTTGCAGCAGCATTTGTTTCTGCGCTTCAAAAGGCCAAGCTGCGTTAGCGCTGATAACAGAGTTTTTTTGTGATGAAATCAATTCATGTCAAAGGAAATCCTGCAATTAGTGCATTCCCTTGCAGGGACACATTAAATATGCACAAACTTTGTTTGACTTTGAGAATTGGCACCATGCAGCAATAGTCTTGATTGAGCCAGAGGGTCCAAAAGAGGAGGCTTGTTGGCTGTGTTGAACAATCCACTTTTATGTTGGAGTATGACTGACTGGCTCAAACTGCCATTTATCCTTCCAAGTAAATGAGCATATGGGTTGTACTTGTATCCACATTTTAAACCCAGCTCTGAACTGAGATAAAGTGCCAGCTTTGTTTAATTCGAATCATAGTTTAAATATATGCAGATAATATACCATTTTGTTAAGGGAGGTCAACTTACAATTAACAGACTTAAATAAAGCATGATCATTGAGGAATTGTCTTCTTGTTTTCAGGCAAAATGAGTTTGAATTATGAGGTTCAAAGTCAAATTGGAGATTTTGAGCATCAAAGAGTGGACAAAGTGTCTGAAGTGCTAATTATCAAGGTTAAATTACTGTATTATTACTGATTGCCTTTCAACAAAGCCGTCAGTAATATCTACATACATAATAAAGAAGAATAAGTTGTGTAAGTTCATACGGGGACCATTTACACTACATTTATCACCCGGCTCCTCCCGTCAGGCAGCCGCTTCAGAGCACCTCTGCCCTTAATAGAATACACATTTAATATAAACTCCTTCATTTCACTGCAATATCAATTTTGAATAAGGCCAATGTAACAGACTGACTTTTTTTTAATGACTTTGTAAGTTGCATCATCACACTCTCCTTTTTAGATTTACTGTAATTTTGTCTGGTGAGCCTCACCCAGTAGGAAGAGATCACTGCTGGCCTTCAGTCCTTAGAAGGACACACTTTTCGTGGACTGTGTAAAAGAACTTTTTCCTCTCTTTTTGGCAGTACTGCGCAACTGTGAAGGGGGCCTGACATTTATGGCACTTTGCGTCCTTGTTAAATATCTTTAAAAAAATAATCAAAAGATTACGATAATCAGGTCAAAACACACAAAGTAACTTAAATAAAAGAAACAGACAAATTGTGAATATCTGGATAAGTCCATTTGGTTTAAAAAGTCCTAACTTTAATTTGTTAAGCACATAAAATAGCAAAATGTAAACTGTGAAATCCCTATTTCACATCAACTTTAACAGCCAAAAACAATCACTCAACAATCTCCAGCACTAAACCATTCGTATGTTAAAAGCTCTACTCATTGTGCTGTGCTCCTCTATGCTGTGTTGTGATGTACAATCCCATCCTGGCACGGACAGGATAAACACCTCATACTTTGCTGTTCTCTCCCATAATCCTGCTTGGCAGCCGTGCAGCACATCAGACAGAGGGACTACAGCTCATAACCAGATAGGACGCAATAGGCATAGAATCTGCTGCACACTGATATGGTCAAACGGCCAGCAAACACATAGGAAATGCATGTGCATGCTAATAATTAGTGCATGCACATTCACACACATGCATTGTCAGGGTTTGGTGATTAGCATATAGTTGAATAATAGAAATATTCACAGTTCTTCTTGTGGTTTGAAGGTGTTAAGATGGCAGTTGCTACACAGTTCAACTTAGCAGGATTTTAAAGCTGTTTCTTCCTACTTCTGTTTCACTTTTCTTCCTCTCTCTCTCCATGCCCAACATCTTATTTACATTCTTTGACTTATAGTCGCTCTGACTGACTGCCAGCCTCTGTCCCGTCCTGCTGAGCCAACAAAGTTTACAGACTCGGACACCTATTTATGCTCCCTTCGTGCTCATTTAATGGAGGCTGAAATTATGTGGAGGAGAAGATACAAAATTTGGCACAAGAAGAATGCATTCTTAATTTTGCGGCCCTGTTGTTACACACCCGAACAAGACTCATGATTGATGATGGTGCTTTGTCTTCTCGGCTTAGCAGGTGTGGATGAGTATACAGTACAAAGACAAAGAGTCCGCAAACACACACACACACACACACAGACAGAAGAGTCATCTAATGCCTAACTGTTAGTCCTTTGCATTGCCTCTTAAAGTATGTGTTTCACATCTTGGGTGTGGAATTGAATTACTTTAAATAAAATTATATGCTGCAAAAGCCGACAGTTGTATTACATTAAAACACAATTGTTTTTTGCACATCACACCGTTGGCTGTGCTGCTATAAGCTGCAGGGGAAATTCATTCATGCTTTCATGTCCAGACAGGCAAAAATGTTGGATACCAAATCACAACTCCCCCTCAGAGACAATAAATTTGGGAACTGGCTTTGTTGATTCACATAATGCAATTCTGCACAGCTCAGAAGCTGGAGGCGTACACGCATAAGCACAAACTCTTCTGAGATTTTATCACAGCCAACACTTTGATATTTTCAAAAATGAATCTCAATGGAATCGGACATTGGTGCAAAATGACAGATAAGAGAACAAACTTTCTGGCTGGTGGAGATATGACAAGCAGAGCTGTCATAGTACAAGATAAAGTCTTTTCTGGTCAATTTTCTTTTTGTATTGTGCTGAATCAGAATTACGGCAAATCAGAAACCTCATTGAGATCAGTACTGTAGGTTACCCTAATCATTAAAAGCCAACTCAGCCTGTGTTCTTTTGTGGGGTTCTCAAAAGGAAACACCCACTCAGCCCAACATGAATGGCGTTCTCCTGGGTGAAAGTCCGTGGTGTGTTCGCTCATCCACCACCCCTACCACCCATCCAAAGGGCAATTTTTGTGGGGAGGACAATCTCAAATGTTTATATGGGTCGTATTAAGCTGCTTGAAAAAACTACCTATTGGCCCCTTTTTTTTTAAGGGGAGGATAGTCTCGTTTTTTTTCGGTGTTCCTTGCTTTAGGTTTCTTAAATGCATTTTGCTCTGGCCACAGAAGACATATGTTCCTTGACCAAAATGTGAATGTTTTAATTCATTTTTGATTGAAATAGCTAAACAGCGTGACCATGAGTTACCTAACATGGGGTCTAACAATGGTAGATCACAATGGTACTACTATACAAATAATGATCTTCCTCACCAATCAGACAGTCTTCATCGTTTAAAAAGAGGCTTGGTGATCATATTATTAATAGTCTTTTGTGCTGCATGTAAATTACACTCAGGGAAGGATTTCCGACCATGATTGGTTCCAGGTTATTATTCAGGCTGCTACATTCATATTCCATCACGCTGCTCTGTTGAACACGACGAGAATGGAAGGTCGTTTAAGACACTCAGTGTGATTACACACTATAACACAAACTGACTTTATCTTAATGACATTAGCGTTTGTTATGTAAAATGGTGTATGCTACGCTGAAGGCTATTTATCTCCTCCTCTCCTCTTAAGACTGCAGCAGATGTGCTGTCACTCTCACATCAGGGTTGACTTTACTCATGTTCATGTGGCAGCTGTACATATAGTGTCTCGTGCTTTGTTTGATTCTTACATAACAAATATTGTTTTCCATTGATCATGAAAAGTTGTAACCACAACAAAGACTGTTTAGCAATTTTTGCAGCTTGTTTAGATCACAGGATTACATTTTTGTCCTCACAATGAAAAAATAACCTTTCCTGAGTATTTGTTGATTCATTCAGATCAGAACAAAAAATATGGAAATGAGAGAAAACAAATATAGCCAAACTGATTTGAAATTTTTGAGACCAATACTACGGTGGCCGACAAGGGCAAACGCGCTTCAAATGGCAAAACGCTGCAAACACAGGAATGATGCAAAACAAAAAACACACAAAAACAAATGCAACAGAAACACGCAGCAACAGAAAAATGCTGCAATCACAGAAACGAAGCAGAAGCCAAAAACTCACATACCCACAAAACAAATGCCAAAACAACTTTAAAGGAGAAATGCTGCAAATTCAATCCACGAAACAGGAGCTAAATAACACTGTGTGTTCAGTATCATTAATTGCTGACCACTGGAATAAAGAATAATGAAGAATACAATAAATAGCTTAATACTAGTGAATGTTTGAACCTCAGTCAATTGCTGACCATTTAAATAAAATAATGATAAAGGAAATGACAAAGTAAGGCCTAAATGTGTGTGTATGGAGTGTGTGCGCTCTGCTTTTGTGTGTCCCCTCTTCTTAATGTGCTCAGGTAATAACACTGTGTCTCAGACGGTCTTTAAACTGAAAGATGGAGTGAAAGGAGACTTCATGGCTGGTTTAGTGTTTACATCCTCTCCTCTTACTGTGTCCTCTCGTTATCTTATACTCCTTTCCAAGACCCAGACTCCTTTGTTTCCTCCCTCCACTTTAATACATAAAGAATTACCTTATCTTCCCTTCAGACGTCACAAGACACATTATCTCCGTCTCACTCTGCTTCCCTCTCTTTCTCTGTCGTATCTGCTTAGAATAAGAAATCCCACACCCATCTGCTGTTTCTATAATCACTTGTCCAGACAGGTTCGATGGTTCAATAAGATTATTGACAAGACTCTGCTGGAGAACAAGAGGATAGTCAATGAGAAAACGTGTCAAAACCCACAGTCTGAAGCTCAAGTCACGCATTCTGCTGTCTCTGTCTCTCTCTCCATCACTCTCTCTGTCCCTTTCTCTCCAGATACTTGTGATTGATGCCCTGGGACGTAATTATTGAACAGCAAATCCCACACCAATTTATGGCATTAAGGACATAAAACAGCCACTTGAATTACTCCCCAGGCCAGTGTACAACTGAATTAGGAAAAGGAGAGCGAATCTGATGAGGCTGTCTGAAAATACTCCATCATCCAGCGAGAATATTAAAGGCATATATCTGAGTGACAGTCACTGAGAATAAAACACTTTGATGTATATGCTGTATGCCGTAAATGCATTAAAATGAATGCAGAGAAAGTTGCTGCTTTGATGAAAAGTTTTACTGGGAAATATGAGCAAAGAAAGACAGTGTCTTTGGCGGATGTTTGACATTTGAACAGCAGCGAGATGTAAACTCAGGCAGGTTATCAATGTGTGCTGAGACCTGCAGCTTCCCGGAGAGATTTAAAAACGGCATACACCGTGCTCTTTCTAAACTAAACACTGTGGTTATGCTGCCAGAGATTACGGGGGTCAGAGCCGGGTTAGGACAGTAGCCACAGAGGTACTGTGACTCATGAAGTACTGAATATGCCAACCGGAACATGTGATGATGGAGAAAGTAGAGAAAACATAGAGAAAAGTCTAGGTTTTTACATCCATACACTTATCTTTAAGCCAGCAATTCACCTGAAAAATAGTGAAAACTCAATGTCCAAATCATTCTGATCTGTGTTGGAAGCTCACACAATGACCTTGGACATTTTGGTAAAACTTCCAGACACTAAACTGCTTCCACTTTAGTCCAGACTACATGATTACCTCAACGAAATAATACTTTGAGGAAAGCATGCTGTCCAAAATGTTCACGTGATCAAAGACTACCTTGCAACTTGGTATTTATAAATATATTATAATATATTGTCTACTGAGCCCATAGATTCATAAACTGACAAATATATATGGCTGTCATGACTATGTTTTATAATTTTCTAAAAAATGGGTCAGCCTTCTCAGTCCATTTGAACAGCCCAGCATTTGTTTTGATTTATTTATAAAGGGATTCTCCAAAAAGCGCCCTCATGTTTGACATCACTTATTGGCTGAAGAGCTGGAACACATAACACCCGCTCACTGGACTGGCAAGCGCTGCAGACTTCTACAACTAAAACTGCTTTAAGGTTTTATTTTACACATTTGAAATTAATTACAATTCACTTTGAGTCTTTATGCTGAATCGATTCAGAAATGTCGTCAAAATCCTGATTGATTTTTAGCTGTGACTGTTTTTAACTTGCTTGAATTGACTTATTATTGTATCATATTACTTTTTATTGCTTTTATTCTATTGTAGTATCGTAATTTATCAAGTCCCTTATGAAAATGTCAGTGGGATTTAGCAGATTAAATAAAGGTTTTATGTAAAGCTCTGACTGGTTCTCTGTTTCTCCACTTGGTAACACAGCTGTCAATAAACACAGCAGCTCAGTAAGTCAGTCTGAGCTGTCTGTTTACATCCATACACTTAACTTTAAGCCAGTATTCACCTGACAAATAATGAAAACAAAATATCCAAATCATGCTGTTTGCACGTTCTGATCTGTGTTGGAATAATGTGACCTTGGACATGTTAGTTTTGGTAAAACTTGCAGACATTAAACTACTCTAGCCCCGACTACATGATTACCTCAAAGAAATAATACTTTGAGGTAAGCATGCTGTTAAAAATCTTCACATATGATCAAAGACAACCTTTAAAGTTGAAAAGCTACAGCCCTACAAACTCCTCAGGCGGTTCAACCTTTCTCTCTGGGTATAAAAAGCCACCCTATTTTGACCCTGATTTTATATCAATATTTCATGCATCCATTTGCATTTCTCAAACACATCAAGGGAGGTTGTGCTTCCCGTCAAAATGTTGGAACTGTACACAGCCTGATGGAATAACAGTGGCTCCAGCATAGAGAGTTTTTACATAAAGAGCTAGAGCTCTTATACAGTGGAGAGAAACACACCCACAGCAGGGGGTGGAGGAAGTGGTTAATATCAGGGGGCTTCAAACAGAGCTGAAGATAAAGGCTCCTTGCAAAGCATCTAATTCATAGCGATATACTGTTTGATAGAGGGGATCAGCTGAGGACAGACAGAAACACATTACATAGATACAGGCAGAGGGGAGCAGGAGGAGAGGGGGGTGTAGCACTGTTTATCTCTTGCTTTTTTTCAACCGGAATCTCACTCTCATCCATTCTTTCTTTTTAATTCTCCCTCTAAAGCAAAAACTCCATCTCTCATTCTCTCCCTCTCTCAGACATATTTGTTCTCTTCCTCCATCTTCCACTTATTCTATCTCTCCTTTCACACTCCTAACCCAAACTGAGGCCGGCAGAAAGAGCAGGATGAATGATGAGTGGACGAGGGAATTTTGGCTCACTCCAGCACAAAGCAGACCGGAGACAGAGACAAACAGCAGGGCCGTGTGAATTAAAGATGACAGGAGTCCTGCTGCTCCTGCCTGTGCAGGGTAGCTGGACAGTGCGGACAGAGTTCAGTAGCCAAACACACAAGAGTTGTTTGAAACGTAGGAGCGAACAGAGAGAAGCACATGAAAGCGGCAGATGGATATGTTTACTTTTGAAGAGGGCTGCCACCGTGTTTCCAAGAATGACCTCAAATGCCCTCACAATGTCCCCACAAGGTATAGAGATGTCAGACACAAACACACACACACACACACACACACATACACGTAAGATGCCCTTACATAATTTTTCATTTGAAGAAGGGGTAGGAAATAATAAGTGTACACATCTTCCAACTGCTTTTTGTTTTTGTTGTTATCAGAGTTTGTATTTTAAAAACTTTCTATGCTATATACACACATTATTTAATTTTTGTTTTGTTGCTTTACACTCAGTTGTTACAGCTTTGCAATAATCAACAGGAAAAGCACTCGGAGAGCGCAGACCTCCGCCAAGGCAATAGGGTCAGTTACGCAAAACCAAATTGCACACTTGAAGGTTTATATTGAAAGCATGTATTTTTGGAGTAAACTGGCATTGAAATATTTCATCATCTAGATGGCAGCAGTTAGTGAAGGCAATATGGTCACTGACGCAAGAAAAATAAACTGGCAATATAAATTCCAGATGGTGTTGAGGAACCGATCACCACCAAAATCTAATCACCTGTTCCTTGTCCCAATACACACATTGTCCGAAAATGTCATCTAAATCTGTGCAGTACTTTTTGAGTTATTTTGTACATAGTCACCATCACCATCGACACCCTGAGTGTGTGTGTGAAGGAGTTTGGTGAAGTACACTGTCCCCCAAAGACAGCTCCATCACTGCTACGATGTTTACCTGAGGGATTTACAAGCATGAAAGCTCAATTTCCTGTCAACATCTCGAATGTAATTTTGATACTTCACATCAGGAAATACAATACAGCAACACTTGTATTGTGTCTCTGCTTCTGCTGCCTGAATATCTGCTTGCTCTCTCTGTATCCTGCTGTACATCTGACTCTTTTGTTGTGAACCTTGTCACTGATCTCACCGTACACAAAATACATCTACAGTAACACTTGACTCCACGGTGCTTTTTAGCTATAGGCTAACTCTTACAGATTTGTCCTATCATATGCTGTAAAATGTCCATATCAAAGGCACCACTAAATGAATCAGACCCAGGGACTCTGTCCAATCCCATCCATCTGTGCTCCTATGACTGTCACTGACTTCTCCTGGCAGGGAGCCTTCTTCACTCATCGAGCATTCAGCAGCCGGCGCTCTCCTTCACCTCCCTAAATTCTCCAGTATCACACCATCCTGCACTTGATCCTTTGGCTGTCTGTGACTGCTTATATCAAAATCAATACAGGGGCGCTGCTGTTAATGACTTCTAAACAGCTGTTGAACAGATGTGTTAAGTGTTCTTGCAGCAGCCAGTCTCTGCACACACATAGGATGCACATACATATACCGTTTCTTATTTAAGGGCATCTTGGGAGAAGATGAACAACATTTTCCTGATTAACAGATGGGAGGAAAAGGTTCTGAAAATAAGGATAAAATATTCCCCTGCAGGTAAAAATGTATATGCCATCAGAAAACTGATCACAGTGGATATACTGCAGTAAGGTTTTAGTTCAAAAGCGACAGAAGACACAAGAGTGAATGTGTGCGAAATTCAGAGAGAGCCGTATTGGTTACAGTGAATGAGTTCATTACTATTGTATGTGCATGTGACTGTGTGTGTTTGTTGGATTCACGTGGCAGCCAGTGCACGTATGTGCTTTAACGTGTGCAGCAGGGAGCATGTCTACTGATGTGCACGTTTGCGTGCATGCCTTTTGTGTGAGATACAGTAAGCCCATTTCATTATTCCCCAGTGTTTACTGACAGATACTGGACAGGCCTCACTGAGCAGCTCTGGCTTCATTATCCCATGCTGCTGTGGGTAGACACAGATCACAGGACATGCACGGCAACACACACATGCACACAGCAGTAGCATCCCACAGGGGTATTTAAGAGGGTGTGACGACAGGGAATTCTTATATTTGAGAATTTTGAAGCTGGACTTTGTGCAGCATCACATGTCTGCCTCGATCTGAAATGAATAAAACAAGACTAATACATAGGTTTTCTCCGACACATAAATACTGACATACTGTAGGCGCACAAGGGTGATAAAATTCAACGCCAGTTACTAGGAAACAAAGTTAGTGTTGGAGATAATGAGCATCCAGTTTATCATGTGAAGTTAGAAGCAGCTCTGCTTCTTCATGGTTTCTTTGAACAGGGAAGAACTGTGAGAAGAGACAGCTGTAATCATTCATGCCACTCATGATAAATCTCACTGACAGACGCTCTCGGCATCTTACTACAAAACGTGGATTTATGGGCCCTATTCAAGTTAAAGTATTATAATTGATTATTTCATTTGACTTTGGTTCAGGCCCTGTGCTGCTGGCGGCTCCACTTACAACATACAAACACACGGGTTCACTCACCCTGTCCTCTTCCTCTCTGAGGTCCGGCATGGTGCTGATACACAAGCTAATGACAGTCACTGCAACCATGATCACCGACAAGCAGGCAAAGATCTTCCCCGGTAAGCCAGACTGTGGATTCTCCACCATATCTCTCAGCCAGTTCATCACCTTTCGGTACCTTGTCTCCTCCACCGGCACACGCTGCATGGCGTTCCTCTGCCTGCGCTCCTCCTCCCGCCGCTCCAACTCGTTCACCTCCTCTATTCGTGTGTACATCTTCCTCTTACAGCAGCGCTCCATGTACGTCATCTCCACACCCCAGTAGGTCAGCTCATCGTGCAGGGAGAGGACGCACATCTCCCGCAACAGGCGGAGTTTCCCCGCCACCAGGAAGTTCAGGATGACCCTGAAGGCGGATGGCGAGCGGTCGAAGAAGAACTCCTTGCGGGCTTCGTCATAGTCGTCACAGACGCTGGCGATGTCCTCAGGTGACCGGCAGCCACAGAGGCGGCCGAGTCTTGTGAGGGGGAACTGCTCCAGGGTGCTCCAGGGGAAGGTGTAGCGGTTTCCCCCAACGTTGATCACCGCCAGCAGGGCATGGTCGATGGACACCAGGTCCTCTGGCCGACGGATGAACTGAGCCCTCTTGTAGTACACACCCTGAAGAGTAAACAATGGGACAATTACATTGATGCAAAGCTGCATCTGAAAAATCTAATAACTTATTTGATGTAAATCTTACATCTGTTTATTTTCTTTGTCATACCTTGATGGTCTCAGTCTCGGGGATCTCTGTGAAGATGCGGTCGAGACTGCTGTCATCGCTGACGGACAGATTGCTGAAGTCATGGTTGGCGTTGCTGATGATGGGCATGGCAGCATCTGGAAAGCACGCTGCTCCAGGCTGAGCAGCTTAGACCAGGTAATGAAGGCAGAAAAGTCTATAGATTTTGCCAGGCTCAACTTTTCCCTCTCAGGATAAAGCAGTCCTTTCGATTTCACAGCCTCCAGCACTTTATGCTAAAGCTTGCACATGTGAAAAGCTTTCCTGCCACACCACAGGCCATTGTAGAACAGATGAGCACGAAAATTACCGTAGCTTTCAGTCTTTTTGGCCTCAGACCCCGTCATAACAAGGAGTTCGTTCTCAACGACAGACGAGCTATGGCTTTGGCTTCCAACCAACAGAAGGAAAACTCAGAAAGTAGAGGAATGAGGAGTATCAGGAATCCTGCTATCACATTTGTATGCATGCAAGTTTTGACAATTCCGTCAGAGGTCCACAGTAGACTCAGCTGGCGTATCGGGATTCTGAATCAGATCAGTGAGTAATCCGGGTCTGATGTGAGAGTCTGGAAAAGGAAAGCCCCAACAGAGAGAGTGGGTTAGGATTGATCAGTGGCTGATAGCTGCAGAGGATGAGCTGGATGAGTCGAGGAGGTGTCCTGGGACTGAGGGGGATCCTCTGTGTCGCAGCAGCAGGATTAGGGAGGGCCTAGAGACGTGATGGCATCATGCAGGCACTGAAAGAGAAATGTCAGAACAGAGCTAGGATGGACTGAGATTAAGGCAGAGGTCACAATATAGAGAAAGAATGGTGTGTGAGGACAGAAAAGGGTAGAGGGACAGAGGCAGCACACATCCATGAGACTGCAGTGGACGCTCCACCCTCCTCTTTAAATTCCTTTCTGTCAGAAACAAGACAGACAGACACATCAGCTCTGCTGCTATAAATGGCCCTGATGTCAGTGCAGGACTTGACCAGATAGCAGAGGAATTTACAATCACATCAACAACCAGTGAGGACGGCCTGGCTGGCGTCCTGACTATGAGTAGAAAATGTAAGTAATATTAGAAAAGAACATTCAGGTCTGTGGTGTTATTCACACTCAGAGTGAGTTACTGGCTGTTTAAGATGGGCAGCAATCCTAGCAACAGACACTGAAAGACAGGGTCCAAAATGTTTTTCTTGGCAATACATTTACCCTGAAACTTATTGGCACAGTTATGTGTTACAGTTGCCCAGAATGCTTTGCTGTGTATCAAAGCCTTAAATAGTCGTAGCTGATTTCAAGCTGGGTCCAGTCATCACGGTATTTGTCATTTATCCACTAAATTACAGTTTGTCTGTTTTCCTGCTGCAGAGTTATTCAATTGTTAATCTCTTTAAACAGATGTTTGCTTATGAATGCAGAATCTGTAGACAAAAGGACCATATTTTGGCGTCTGGGTTGAAATTGAAAGAGGCATTGGCCGAAATGCCAAATCCCAATGGCTATCCTTTGCTTTTTAGAATTATTTTTAGAATTATTTACACTGGTATGCAGAGAAACAGTCTCTCAACTTTAACCCCATTCTCGCCTCTCAAGTTGCTAATCAATCTGTTTGGCCCTGATATCAGCTATCCAGATATCTGCTGGCTGCACCAGAACCCCAGAGGTTGAATCATCATCGATGGGCTCTGAGATTGCTTAATTTCATGCGGGCAGACGAGCTGCCAGCAGATAGAGAGGTCAGAAAGACTGGCAGCAGGAAAAAAGTTTTTTTTTTTTTCTTTTTACTATTTTGATGCTCATAAAGGGAAAAGCACCGACTGCATCCCAGTTATCAATTTTTAATGTAACCAATTACTCTTGTGCTATTGGAGCTATGGCAGATCTTTTACATGTATAGTGTATTAACGTGGATGTCTCATAGGGCTGGGCGGTTGATCAAATTATATTTTCAATTATGATTTTGGCTTTGAAAGATTACGAAAGCAGGAAATGAGTTAAATGATTATTCTGAAACGTTCTGTTTGGTAATGATGCTCATGTTTTGTCATGTGATATAAATTCAGCCCACCCCTCTCCTTTGCAGCAGGGCACGTTTTAGCTGACTGGAATAAAAAAGTTGTGAATATGTTTATGAGTTTTCAGTAAGTTGTGGCTGTGCACTAGATCATATTGAATCTCATTTATTTTGGCATAATTTGTATTTATTATATACTTAAATACTTTTGTAGGTGTTGATTGTAGGTTGTTGATCTTATTGGTTTGTATTGATCTTTTCCCCATTATTTAGATTTATCTACACACATTTATATATTTATTTATTTTATTGATTTATTTTTCACACTTTACATTTAAAGTTGGAAAAAAATGTAAGTTCAATAAATGCATGATGTTTCCAAAGTCAATTAATAATTGAGTTAAATAATCGTGATCTTGATATTAACCAAAATAATTCTGATTATGATTTTAACCATAATGAATGAGCCCTAATGTCTTCCTAATAATTGCATTACTCTTCATTTTTGAAGGCATTTCCTTGATATACAGTATAAATACACTTTTTTTTACCAGGGACATATAGGAGTATATTCTACCAGCCTGGTAGAATCTATCTTTGGAGATAAAAGTCCCGCTGCAGAGGCAGTGGGTGAGAATAGTTTTAGTGGTGCTACGGTGGCAAATGATGAAAGAGTTCGGCTCAGGTTGTAACAGCTGGAATCATCCTCATTGTTCGGTTGCTTCTTATGTCCAGCTACTAACAATAAAGCTGACTGACGTTTGGGTGGCTGCCCTGCACTTTCCTCCTGCCAGCTTTGTTGGGAATAGAAGTCTCTAATAGATTTTCTACACCTGCCACTGCACAGTTAGCTTAACCACGAGCTCTAAGCAATTCCTGGCTTGTAAAGCCATTTCTAAACATATACAATAGATACATTTAACACATGCACACATGCAACACTCATCTGTCACTGTGACTAGCCCTGACTCACAGTCCTGAACTCAGTGCCGTGTCCTGTAAGACTCATACAGAAATAGTCTTACAGGCCTGTGGGTTTGTACAGTACATATATTGCTCACTGCAGCCTTTATGAAATATTAACCTAATTATTGAGACGATACTTCTCAGCGTCTATCTACTGTACCCACAGTGTGACTGGACACAGACAGTTTGAAGCATTGGACCGCACCAACATGCGTCACTAATTCAGATCCAGGAGGATACGATCCTGTACTGGAGGAACCAATAAATCACTTCTGTCACACTGCTGGTGTTTCATTTCCACCTTACAGGGGGAGGAGAGCATGATAAAGTATTTATTAATCGATTTGTATTCCCTGTGGATGTGGCCGGTTTTTCTTGGTGGAAAGTTAATTGAGGGAGGTGTTTTCGGTCGCATGCTGATGTTATCAGCTTTGCTCTACCTCCTTCGGTTCTCAGCTGGACACTAATGGCAGAAGAACATCAGAGGAGGGGCTTTAATTACAAGTGCAGGTTAAAGTTGACTTTACTGTAAACATATACCAAATACTATATTACTGAACTAAACTTTACAAATTATATGCAAATTTAGACATGAACAGAAGTCATATCAATACTTTTCTCACTTTATTTCTGCTTATATCATCAGTTTTTCCTCTATGATGGGGTCATACTGTAGTCAGCATTCACTCAGGGAGCTTATATTATATTCATAGGCAAGTCAACAGTCACTGCATTTGCAGGGAACTAGTGGAGACAGCATCTCATATGGATTGGGTTGCTTTAACCATCGGACAACTCTCTCTCTCTCTCTCTCTCAACTTGCAAAAGCGCGCACACACGCACACACACACACACACACACTCACACACCCACACAGGGTACTGGAACTATTTTGCGCCCTTATCAAGCTGAGACTTTTAATTAAGCTTGGTTAAATTAGCCGATTAATTATATTCTCATTATCAAATCATTTTCTGATGATTTGGTGGAGAGACAAACAAATAATTTGGCACCTAAAGTCAAAGTCAAATGTTTAGAGGGTAATATAACCCTTTTATGGACTGAAATGTATTTGGAAATAAAAACAATTTTCATGAACACCCATAATGAAATGAAATATATATCTGTAACATGCATCCTTATCATTATGCTGACACCAGCATTCCTCATTATAAGTATTATGACAACATTCTAACTTCAGACTGATAATGTGCCACAAACACAGCCCCCGCAGGTATTAGTATAACTTATGAAGCTTACCATCCTGAGCCCCGCTCTCATCTCCAGACGGCCAAGTCAGCTCCGTGTGAAATCCCTTTGCCGTCTTGCAGTCCCTGCGATCATTCAACACCAAATCAGGGTGTCATCGATCATTCCCTACCGCCACATGTCATAATAATAACAGGAATGCTTCTCCGGCGACTGCATCATCCAAGCCGGTGGACGGCGCGCAGAGAGTGTGAACATGCCAGAGATGGAAGCGGGTAAAGGTTTGGTGCGCTGAAAGTGTCCCGTTACAGCTCGGTTAGTGGTGCTGCAGGAGGAG
>CAFUXE010000896.1:756560-809023 GCA_903364295.1 Serranus cabrilla | reverse complement strand
GCTCTCAGTGTTCCCTCCCCCCTCCCCAATATGAAATTCAAGGACACCGAGGAGATGTTCTCAACCATGTTTCCTGCCCGGATCGCTTCACGCGCAACAGGGGGCGCGGTTACCTCCCAGATCACCGCCCGTAAAGGTGAATCTGCTGGGAGATAGAAACTCAAGAGTCAAAATATTACATACAGTTTGACTCTGATATAACAACACTGTCACTGTCATAACATCAAAAGCAAGAAAACGAGGCGGAAGTTGAAATTGTGTTAATAAAGAAAAGATTATAAGGAAGGATAAGATCACTATAGAGAAAAGATCTTTATGGCGCCATTTAATGTTGAAACTGGACATTATGTCACTGGTACAAACTACATTTATTTGATGATAGGTACAGAATAGCAAATGTAAATCTATTGTCCTTTTATTGTCATTTTTAACTGTGCAAAAGTGAAATAAAAAAGGAAATTGATTTTGTATTTGGATGATGTACAAAGACTGATTTACTGTTCACAGAAGGAACATTACAATTGTTCATTTAAAGTAACATCTGCACTGTAGTTTTGAATTTAAATTATCTTGTTGCGGTTTTATTTATGTTATTGTACACACTTATTTAGTATTATTACTTTATTTTTTTTTACTTTTCCTTATTTATCTGTACTTATGTATTCCCATGTGCTGCTTCAATAATTGCATTTCCTTTCAGGGATCAATAGTCTTATCTGATCCTACTTTCCTACTTATCTTGGAGAAGGCTGGGGGATGAGTGTGGAAATCCCTTTTTAAGGATGTTTAAGCTTATAGCAGGAATATAGTTAATCTGAACCTTTTCCACACACATTAAACACCCAGAAGTACCTTCAATGTTGTAATTGATGCACCTCTTTGCTTTTTTTGTATATGTATTACTGGCAAGCAGCATTCTCCAGGCCTGCATTTTTTTCTAATGACCAGCAGGGGGCAACTCTGATTGTATAGAAGTCTATGAGAAAATGACCCTACTTCTACCTTGATAAACATTTTCCTTATAAGTAAAAAAGACACTCTAAGATGTCAGCTGTTGTTTTGCACATTACTAACCCAGCCAGCTGGTGCTAGCATAAGTTAATTTAGCTCCACCCTGTCATCCAAATCTGGCTCAGAAAAACCACAATGGCAACAGCCAAAAAACTTGCTAAAAGACCCTAGTCCACAAACTACTTGTGGATGTAACATTAGCTACGTCCACTTGTTTTGTAGTCTATGATTGAGAACAACTCTGATCATTAACATGCTCATATGATTATATAAAAAACTTATGCAGCACAGTTCATATTATATCTGGTTGCTGTTTGAAACACATTGTTAAACACAACTACTCAGTTAGGTTTGGGCAAGAAAACTACATGGCTAAGAAAAGGGAAACAGGCAGGGTTAGGGCTACTTGTTTACATAACTTCCAATGGAAAACAAACATAAGTCTGGATACTAATGCTGCCCTGAGTGAAAGGAGATATGTGGCTGTCATACTATGTATCACTGGACAAAAATTTGTGGTATAACTATGAATCCCATTGCATCCACTTGTCATAGGACTACCTACAAAGACTGCTGGAAGATGCATGCTATGTACAATAGTGTCATGGGGAATTGGCCCACTGTTTGGCATGACACAGAAATAGAAAGTAGCTATGTGTCAGATACAATCACAGATCTCACAGACACAAAGAGCTCCGTCCCACAGAAGTACAGTTGGAAGGGCAGTGATATATCAAAGTCACGCTGAACAGCTGGCCAAACTTTTAGCTGTGTCATAAGTAAATAGACCTCGATGGTCAGTACTGACTTTGAAAACATTAATTGTTCCATATCGGCACCTGCTGTATCAGGCCAACCTCTGCAACACTGGAACCAAACTTGCACAAGGTGAAAGTTCAGTAAAAAAATAATAATGTGCTTGCAGATTTGTCTGCGTCGCTGGCCTCACACACCCACTTTGTCCTTGAGAGGCAGCTCATTAGGTTGCATGCGCCTGAGGGAGCTGCTAAAACAAGCAAACACTTTGTCCAGGCCCTTATGGCTGCTAACGGAGAAGACAACACATTAGTGAGGGTAGACATGGAAACTGAAGAGGTGGGGGTCTGTGTGTGTGTGTGTTGAGAACAGAGACGTTCAGCTTATTGAATCCCTCCATCACTATTCATTAACCTACAGTGCAGCATATGCCCCGGGCTGGTTAGTGTATGCAACATGAGACTGATCACACACGCTGGGCTATTAGTTCTCAGTCAGCTTTTTCTTTTTTTTTTCTGACAAAGGAGACGACGTTTCAGTCACAGCTGAATGGATTAGGTGCCCTGCAATGTGCCCCACTGAGACAGTAATGCAATATTCCTTTTTAATTCTGTCTGTCATTTTCTTCTGCTTTATCACACACATACAGACAGACAGAAGGAAACACTCACACACCCACAGAGAGGTTTTTCAGTCTGGATTTTGCACAGGTGGTAGATAGGGAACACCCAGGTTCTCCAACATTGAACCGGCTAACTGGTTTATGTGTTGCACCACCCCCAGGACTCTCTGTGTCCCTGCCTCATTGTTTTTTATTAATCTCACGCACACCCATATACCTGCAGCTGCCATCTCGCACACACCGTGCAATACACCACGGGCCAGCACACACATGCAGCAGGAAACACAAAGATAGTCGCAGCCCTGTCGGTACTAATAGCAAGCCTCAGTCTGGCGGATTAAGAGTTTAATCCCTCACAGGCAAGAGGGCCTGAGATGAGATTGCAGCAGCCGGTGTGCAGCCGGGTCTGATGAGCAGTGGTGTGAGGTGCGTGCAGGAGAAGAGCAATGAGTCACTCAGCTATTTAAACACACACTTTTACACCGATGGCCACCTGAAGGTCCCACCCGACGGTCCTGTCCAACTCTTCCTCGCTTTAACCTCAAAACTACCTTTCCTGCCTCTCCTCTGATTTCCCAGTTTTTCTCTGTGTGATTCTCTTACCACCATCCCCTGCTGAAATGTGTTTGATCTCAGCACTTGCAAGTTTTGATCAGGTTAATTGCCCTCTCAGAGGAAGGCGTGAATAGACAGATTAACACCCAGGATGGAAAAAACTGCAAGGAGAGGGACTGAAAAGCAGAAAGTGGACTGAATCAGCACAATGGAAGAAAAGAGGTGAAGGGGATGAGGGAAGGCATTTGATGGGGAAAAGCTTGACAGCGGGGAAACGTCTCGTAGAGGGCAGGAAAAGGGACGGTGAAGCGGGAACACGGGAGTGGAATTAAAAGGAGAGGACAGTTTGATGAAACACCCGGCTGATACAGGAAGACAGCGTCAACATCAGGTCTGTTTCAATTAGCGTCTTGACAACAAGGTTCATATGATACGAAGATAATATTGTTATTTTCTCTTCACATGAATTAAACATCCAACCGCTGTCGGATCTGTTGTGCTTTGCCTGAATCTGTCACTGCAGACCACAAACTTAAGAGCAAAAACAAATCCTTTGGTTTACATGGGATTCATTTGTTCACTGCCAGGCAAAACTAAAAGCAAACATCCACATGCAAACTCATATATATTTGAGGCTGGACTCAGTGACACACACACACAGTTTAGCCATAAAGACCTTGACAATTAGCTCTAAGACATAACTGTGTAATTATCAGGTCTGGGTGCTCTTAACTATCTGTGCCATTCTCAAGATGTTGACATGTGTCAAAGCATAAGTGAAAACTATAGGGATGTGAATGTGCAAACTGCCATTTTAATCCATCCATTATTATATCAGATGTTTTAGTCTGGACCACAGAATGTATATAAAGATAGATGTCATATCACTTCCTCCTACTGTACAAAAATTAAAACAAAATATTCTGGATATAAGTGCTGCCATCTTACACTGTTGGCGTCAAGGGAGACGAGGTACACGCACCCACCAATAATCAATCACAGCTTCAACTAACTTATCAGAACAATTAACAATGGAACACAGTGTGATAAAAAATGAACTTAAAGGAACAAAGGTATTGGGAAAACTTTATTTGACTATGATTGTATTATTTGGTAAAGGTCACATCAGCTAACGTGGAGGGGCTGTGATGGGAAATTACAAATGTGCCTTTCTCCTTTAATGAACTGTCTTCAATGTTCCTCACATGAACCGTCTTTAAATCTTTGAACTTTAGATTCTAGAACTCTCTGTTCTCATTTTAGATAGATACAAGCTCTCTCTGTTCTCATGTTCATTAGTTACTGAAAGCCTCTCAATGAGCATTGTTTTAATAAGTGATTTTCCACAACAGGGGTGTGATTGGTCCCCAAAAGTGAAGCCAAACTATCTCAAAGTGACAAACTGACATGGCTAATAATAAAAATGTAAGTAAATATTCCTCAGTTTGTTTTTTTGCTTAAGTACTATGTTAAATCCTTAGTATTTTCTTTAGTCTTGTATAATGACTTGAAGAGCCACTTTATGGTTCTCTCAGCTGTCAGCTGACAGCTTACCTCCCACGCTCAACATGTTACTGCCCTTATTTTGCGCTCTCATTTATTTATTTTTCACTCTGTAGTTCTTTTCCTGTCTTAACTTGTTGCTACATGTTACATAGATGGTTATAAAATTACTTAACAAAGGGAAGGATACAGATTTTTCTGCTTTTGGAGATGGCAGATGCTTTTTTAAATGCCTCTATGGTTCCAGGGGACAAATCAGTAAAAAGCAGACTGGACGGACACCTCAGATCACAATTTTACACAAAATTGTGAATATCAAGCCCCCACTGTGCCTACCTAGAGAGGTTGAGAAAATGACAAACAAATAACTTCCCTCAGCAGATTCTCTTCTTGGGGAAGTTGATCACTGTCATTCTTTGTTCTCTCATGCTGTCAAACTTGTTGTACACTTGCAGCGAGTGGAAAGTTAAGATTTAATTAATTATAGGAATACAATTATCCCTATAAGGGCTTTTTAACCCGGCTGTACATACTTAACTATCAGACTTTTTTATTCAGTGTTTGTCTTGTACATTCGTCATGATTCCTGAATTTGTCAGCTCGTTCGAGGACAAGAAGAAAGCAGATGGTGCTCTCCATGAAACAGATAAGAAAAGGAAATAGGCTCATTTTAACACGGGATATGAATGATTGTTTTGCAGGTATTCAAAAAAATTTTTATCAAAGCATATGCAAAGCACAATACGATTTTTGTTTGATAAACACGCTTTTGCAGTTAGTTGGCAGTTGGTTTACTGTGAACATATGGTACATAAACCAAGGTATGTTTCAGTGTGCTCTATCCTACGATGGGGCATACTTTTACACCCTATGTGACAGGCCATGATGTATTACCCATAGAATGTCGACATATGTGTCTGTAGTGATTTAGTAGTTCTTGTAAGGCTACATACTTTATATGTATAGAGCGAGATAAAGTTTGCTATTTCAGTGAAAAGATGAGAAATAAGTTTCTTCCTGCTTAGTCATAATCTAATAATCCTAAAGGTAAAGCAAGGTGGTTCCAGGCCTGTAGAGAATGCATTAGGCAGCTCTATTAAACCAAGTTTTCATATCTTTGCACCCAACCGCAACAGATCGTCTTCCACATTTTCTCTCAGGTTCTGGATGATGTGGCAGGAAGTGGTCTGAATGTGCTCTTACAGTATGTCCCACACTTCCTGCAGACTCCAAGGTATATAATGTCATTCATTAGAAATAATGTGAATCTGAGAATGTGTCAGTGTAAAAATGAGACCAGATGCAATTCATGAAAAATGTTTAGGTATAATGTTACCATTGCCATTAAAAGTTTAAATATGCCCATGTGACACATATTGAAAATGTTATCTGTACTATTGATATACAACTTAATTATGTAAATAATATACCTGTAAAATATAGAATTGCATATAAGAACCTACATGGCAGTCATGCTGCTAACTCACCACAAGCTCCGCTACTTGATGGGATTGGACTTCCCTGATTGGCCTTTCATCTTCAATCCAAATCCAATCAGGGAAATTGGACCAGATTTCTGGGGTGTTGGGGAGGATCTTCCCCCCCGTGTCACCCGACACCTCACACTGTGTTTTACTAACTTATCTGACTTGAGTGACTTAAAGTCAGCCTTAAATTCAGGATAATTGGGGGAAATTTGCAACTTGAGCTATAATTTTTTTTTTTTTACTAATTTAGTCCCCAGAGTAAAGCTGGATTGCCAATCAGGCAAAATGGACAACTGCCCCCGGGCCCCAGAAGGGCCCCAAGGGTCACTAAAACCACTAGATTACTGTCAATTGGTTTTGGTTATTGATTTCTGGCAAATCACAATAGCTTTTGGCTTTTACATTGCACCTTATGATATAAACATACCTTATGTCTCCACATGGGCCTTCCTATCAACACAGCAGGAGGAGTCGCCTCTTTTGCTACGGGGGTGACGGCCCTTGCCTTCATATTGGTGACCTTCTTCCTGATGTGTCAGCTGCAGAAAGCAGATGTGGCTTTGGCCTTTGGAACTAATCCTAAAAGACAACAGTGTCAACACAGAAATGAAGGTGTTTGGACTGTTGGACCTGGTACCTGCGTCTGCATCCTGCTGAGCATCAGGCTGTGAAAGGACCGGAGCACGGCTGCTGGAGTCGTTAATCTGGAAAAGCAGCTGAAGATCCTAGAAATAAAGAAAAGAGAAATGGATAGATAGATTTTCTTCTTGTCTTATAAGTCGTGTTTAAACTGTCAGATCTAATTCATGATCATCTTTTTCTTTCTGTTAAACGTTAGTTTTCCATCGAGACCATGTCTTCAAGTATTAGCCTTTTGAAATAAATCTTCTGGAATTGAGAAGATTAGATTACATCAGGAGCAATGATTGGGAAAGATGTTCTGAGACCCAGTAGGACGATGTCTTGGATGCAGTCAGTGCGTGTCATATTTCGTGAGTATCATACAAACAATTAACAAGAATACATTTAACTTTACTTACTTAATATTAAAATTTGATTAAATCCTGAATTTGCAGAATTATGCAATAATGATGTTTCAATCTGAAGAGTAGGTTGGTTGTTGCTGTGTTGAAACCTGATAAAACTGGACTGAACGATGGCAGCATTCGGATAAATAACCATCAGTAACCTCAGTCTTTATAATGATGAGCGATGGCTGATTTATAGAATCCTAATGGGTACTGTTCATGTAAAAATATTCAAACTGCACGCCCTTCAATGGGCTAAATCAATCCAAATAAGCCAGCGTCGAATACGCTGCTCAGGCTGAATAATTCATATTCAAAGCAGGTTCACAGCTTATCAACAAGGCTCCCTGCTGACTTCAAAATCCCTTTCAGTATGAAGGGAATCCAATACAGCCGGCTGCAGGCTACCAGGTGGCCGGCAGTGAACTCAGCACTGCATTTCTGTCATTAAAGTCTCCCTGTCATCCTAGTTTGATCCCATTTATGCCAAGATTTCAGTTTTATACTGATGTCACTCTTCTCCTGAATCCACCCCCTACCACTCATGGGAATGTGTTTATTTATTGGAGTCAAACTAAGTTTAATAACTAAAACTGTACTGCACAGTGGTGCTGACTGGCCTTAAAGAGAAAATTGGAATTATAATAAGCAACTCAACACAAGCTTCCACTCTTTTTTCCTTTCAGAAGCCAGGTAACTTGAAGACAACTGCTCCAAAACTATCAAGCAAGCACTGGAAAAACACTCAACACTCAATTTGTGTCTCAGCTTCTGGCTGAAAGCTTTGCTGCTGCATTTTATATGAGCCCTAAAGATGTGAGGAGCTCTTTACTAAGGCAGGAATGAAGGGAGCTGCCATCACCCAAAAGAGTAGATGTAAAAGTGTTAGAGAAGTTTTTGTACTTCGCCAAGTGAGATGAATGATCTCATTCTGGAGAGATTTCTCAGCTAAAGAAGGCCAAGCTGAGAAAATACTCTTGACCTGTTTGTCAAATCTCAGAATAGTATTACATACAGCGCTGCTGCTAAACTGCAGACTGCTTAGATCATAACAAATCACATGGAGGGGGTTAGAGAGTCTCTTATTGGTGAAGGTGGTGTAAATGTGCTTTCTGTGCAGCAGCAAACCAAACTCTCAAACTCTAAAGCCCCACACCCAAGTTATCTGAAATAAGTGGTGCTTTGTCCAGTCACCTTTGGGTGGGGCTCTCTCTTGAAGAATGGTGTGCAGGTCAGAGGTTACCAGAAGTGTTTTTCCTCCTCACTGCCCTGAGTTGATCCCTGAAGTTTCCTTGCAGTAACTAGGCAATGAAACGATAGTAGTTAGAAACACAATCCTGTCTGCCTCTCATTACGCTCTCAAGTTCTCACTCAGGTATTCCTCTCTCCTTCTCTATCTTATTACAGGTAACAGAATAGACACTATCGGGCTGTGGGATCAAAATGGAGCTCTTGATAGAGTGATAATATCGCCGGTGTGACGAAGAGGAACCTAATCTAGCCAGGTGATCAGTATTAGCCGCCTATTCATCAGCATTATGTTAATTGGAAAGCTATTGATTCTCTAGAGTGAGCGGGCTGCATGCTGCTGGTTTCACCGCTCTGCAGGGCAGCACGTTGTGCTTCTTACTTAACACTCCCTTACATGTGAGTTTCTCTGTGACTGTGTGTGATTTAGAATGTATTTGTTTTTATCATAAAAGTGGGACTAAACTAATATATAACTTTTATTTCAAAAACTAAATAAAATTTCAATAACACCGTATGGACACATTTCCCCTTAGATAAAACAGCACATGGCTTCAGTAACAGGGAGGAGTCAGGAAAGCAGTATTAGCTGTTAAAGCTAGCATTACTATGAAAGGGTCAAAGACGAGAACACAAATGACGTAGTAGTAGATCTGTCAATCACAACATAGCCACATCCTAAAGCATTCCACTTTGCATTGGCTTCACTTGTTCCGACCTGGACAGCTGCAGGAAAATTACGCAAACCACCATTTGTGACCTCAGCACTCCGACCTCAGCTAGAGTGTGATATTCAATAACTTTGGGGAAAAGCCCAATACATTAGTAGTATGTTTTAGTGGTGTACCTGAATATACAACCCTGGTTCCAAAAAGTTAAAACACTGAAATAACAAAAGTTGATCAGTTTGAACATTTAATGTACAGAGTTTTGTGTGTAATTAAATTACATATTAAATGCATTGTTTTTTACGTTTTAGACAATGTCCGAGTTGTTTGGAAGTTGGTTTGTATGCTAGGTTTACTGCACAGGCATTGACATAGACATCTGCGAGTTCAAACAGCATATGTAGAAGTTAATCTGCTGCTAGATAACAATGTTTTGACCTGACCAAACTATTTTGTGCAAGATGGAACATACTGCAGCCAGCTTGCAGGAAAGGAATGGGTTGCACATACTGACACACACGCAGAGGCACAGGAGTTCAGAGAGAGAGAGAGAGAGAGAGACTTGGAACGATTATTATTTTTTCTAATTTCATGCAGAATTTGGGTCAGATCTGTGGTATTGAATTGATGTATTCACATCTCTGACCATTAAAAAATACCCCACACATATCAGTTCATCTTCACGCTCCTAGTATATAATATGTTTGAAGTTTTCATCTTTCATTGCTCTGGACATACAGCGTGAAATGTCTGTGGAAAAACTCTGCGTGCACATGTTGTGTTATGCTAATGTGCCAGCATGTTGGCCGGGGGCTGTGTTGCGTGCCACTGTGTCTTGCCAGTGGTGTGTTTGCACTTTTGCCTGTTTAATCTGGGCAGCCTGGTGTGTTCGAGTCAGCTGCCCTCATTGTTAATCAGAGCATCCCCTCTAAACATGTCAGCATGCTATAACACACGTGGAATGGTCATTTTTTACCCTAACTGCCCCTGGGTTTCTGAGTGATGAGGGAATGTAGCAATATTATCACTGCCTGGGGTATGCAGGCAATCAGTCTCTGTGACTGAGGGGGAAACAGAGAAGAAGAAGGAGTGAGGGCACTGAGAATGTGCTAACAGGAGGTGAGGACAGAGACGGTTTCGCCTTATTGAATCCCTCTATCACTACACAGCGGCCTACAGTGGAGCATATGCCCCCGGCTGGTTAGTATGAGACTGATCACACACACCAGCCTGTTAGTTCTCCCTCATTTGATGTTTCAGTCACAACTGAAATGGATTAGCCAACCTGCCTCACTGTGACGACAATGACTCTGTCTACCTATCACTCAGTCCCTCCCCTGCTGTCTGCTTCTGTCATATTTTCTCTAACACAATATGTAAAAATGAAACCAGGTATTTTTTTGTACCAAACGACCTGTCTCCAATTTTTTATTTAATAGTGTTAAACGCCTACATCGTCTTAGGACGCAACAAAGATGAAATGAGTGAGTCATCAGAAACACCAACGCTGCCCGCATCGCTGTTATCACCATCATGATAAAGCTGATGATGCTCAGTTTACAGTCACTACTATGATATCTACCTATAACCATTCAGCCGTGTCGTCTAAAATTACTTTAAAAGGAAAAGGAGGAGAGGAAATATTTCCACACAAGCAATTTGGAGCCTGTTCCTGTCATATGTTTTAGGCCTGGCAGTGTTGTAGCTTGCTCATTTGGACTCAACCTGGACTGCTTGCTGCTTGTTAGTCTGGGGCACAGGTGCTTGGGTGACAGCAGAAACAACATGAGCCTCAGCAGGTTGACTAAAAGCTCCCAGAGGGGTTTAGTGAAGGGAATGAAAGGGAAAGAAACTTAGAAGCGCCTCTAAACCTCAGGTAAACTGCAAGACCTTTACAAAGTACAACAGCTTGTAGATTGGACCTCATGGAGCGTCACACAGGCTCAGTGTGGAGTATGATTATCAGAATGGGGCTGCTCTCAAAAGACGTGACTCGGCTAGCCAGAAAAAGTGTACAAAGTGCTAGAAAGCAGTGAAGCAGTGAATACAAAACAGCTTTTGAGAAGTCGGTGAGAGAAGAAGAATGTCACAAAAGTGTCACCGTTAATGGCTTACTGCTGCATTTGCTGCTGTGCTGAATAGAAGAATATTTAGAGCTGTGTTTAATAACTAAAGCAGGGGTTTTAAAGTCTGACTGTAGGGATGATCAGCATGACAGCTCCCCATAAGAAAAGCAACATCTTGGTCGCCCCCTGGCAGCTTGCCACAGTATAGGTTACAAAGCCTGCCTCCTCCATGTTAACAGATGGGTCACACTAAGTTCTTCTTATCATACTGATGTATGCTCACGTGTTAATTCATTTGATAAGTTTTAATTAGTTATTTGATGCAAAAACTTGACGATAACGTCATGATTGACAGCTGTTATTGACTTGCAATTGGTCGTGTGTATGGGCGGGTCCACCAACAAACGAACTCACAGACTGGATCCAATAACAGCAAAGCCCTGTGTTTGTTAGCTTAGCTTAGCATAAAGACTGGTGGCAGGGGGAAACAGCTAGCCTCGGCCTGTCAAATGGTCAAGAATCAATCTTTTGGCAGCTCAAAAGCTCCCGAATAAACATGTTATATCTTGATCATTTAAATGATACAAAACCAAAGTATAAAAATGTAAATTTCTTACTGTCAAAGGACTATACTAAGATTTAGCCTTTGTAATAAGCTTAGCTAATTGGCTGCTGGATCCAGCTTTGTATTAATCCAACCCTTGGCTAGAGCAGCGTGTTTTTCAAAATGGAGAACTATTTCCTTGAAAATAAATACAAATGCGGGATAAGAAGATAAAAAGAGCGGCTATTTAGACCAATTAAAGGTGAGTGTAAGCAAGTCAGTGAGTGTCTGACCAATGCACACAAAGGCTTTCAGAGTCGACCGAGTGGAGGTGTGTGTTTCCCTTTGCCAGCAAAAGGACACACACACACATGCAACCACATCCCTACAGTCACATCAAATCTCTTTGAGCGTCCCTAGCTCCCTCTCCATCCTCGCTCCCGTCTCCAGCTCAAGCAGCAGCATCCCTTAATTCCCACTCCTGAACACGCGTGAGGAGTGGAATGAGCAGGGGGAGCCGTGTCAGCTGCATGCAGAATAATAAGAGGCGAGAGAAGGAAGGAGCAGAAAAAAGAATAAAGAATGAATCTTGCCTTCTCTCAATCATTCTTGCACTTTCTTTGTGGCCCTGGTGGCCCCTCGCACTAACCCTGTCATCAGCCTGATCCACTGCAGCTTCGGCAGCAACATGGACAACAGCCATTTGCAATGATGCAAGCAGTACTCACTCAGTTCAGCAGACTTCTTTTTGAGTGAACTGCATGTTATGAGGTCTCTCATGAACAAGTCATCAATAATGTATCATACCTTGCATCCTTAGCCCTGTTTCTCAATTGATTCACATTAATGGAACAAACAGAAAAGCATGAGAGGAAACTGGAGAGCGGAAGCAATTGATCCCGGTGTCTCCTATAGAGAATCTGCCTGAGCAAGCAGGTTATTTTCTCTGGTATCTCGTACTTGGTGCGGTACAGTTCAGGGTTTTTACCATCTGAAAGGACGTGCTTTTGTAGAGCAGCCAATAGGAACGTCTGTTCTCTGAAATGACCCGTGATTGTCCAAAGTTTCCTGTAATGGGCTACATTTTCTAAAGCCTGAAAGCAGAGTGAAGACGAAGTGCAGAAATCAAGAAGTCTCCACTTGAATGAGAATATACTGAAAGGTTGTTATGGGGTTTATCCACAGCGGCACCAAAATCATACTGCAGCTCCAGCTTTAAATAACTGGAGAAAGTGTAGTCTAACATTCCTGGAAAATGTGCTTATTGGCTGAGAGTTCAAGATCAACACTACTCTCTATGTCTGTATCGTAAATTAAACAGACGCAAGTTAGCTTAGCTTAGCATAATGACTGGAAAAAAGCAGGTTGGCTCTGTTTAAAGGTGCGTGCTGGTAGGCAGATGTAGTTACTTTCAGACATACCCAGGCAAGCTGTTGCCCTTGATTCCAGTCTTTGTGTTAAGCTAAGCTAACTACTGTCGTGTCAATTATAGTGTACAGACATGAGAATGATAGCAGGTAACTCTTGGAAAGAAAGTGAAAAAACATACATTCACCAGCCACTTTATCAGCTGGTCTTCTGCTGCTGTAGGCAATCTATTTCAAGGTTGCGCCTGTTGTGAGTTCAGAAATGGTCTTCAGCATTCCTTGGTTGTAAACCGTGGTTATCTGAGTTACTGTTACCTTTCTTAAACCAGTCTGGCCTTTCTTCTCTGACCTCTGGTATCAACAAGGCAGTTTGTCTCACAGGATATTTCCTCTTTTTGGGACCATTCTCTTGTTGTTAGATCAGCAGTTTGTGAAAAACTCAGACCAGCTCATCTGCCACCAACAACCATGCCATGTAAAAGTCACTTAAATCACCTTTCTTCCTCATTCTGATGCTCGCTTTCATCTTCAGCAGCTCGTCTTCACCATGTCTATCTGAATGCATTGAGTTGCTGCCATGTGATTGGCTGATAAGATATCTGCGTTAATGAGCAGTTGCACAGGTCTACTTAATAAAGTGGCAGGTGAGTGTATTCATCACAATTTGCCATGACGATGCATGTGTTCATTTCCCTGGACAGTGAAATGAATGCATTAAAAACTCAACTAAATTACAATTGAAACATCTCCCTATTCGGACTGTTTCTCACGTGTGTATCCATGTAGTTGTGTGTTTCTATGCATCAGTAGCTTGTGTAAGAGAAGGATCATTTTTTCTGTTTGAAGCATGCTCTTTTGACCTCAGGCACTGGAAGCTGTTCAAAGCTATAGGCAGAGCTGTTTGACAGAAAAAAAAAGGGTGCGTGCGTGTGTGTGAGGGACAGAGAGTGATGAAACATGACTTGAATTCCTTAGGCAGAAAAATATACAGTCAATGCTTTCATCAGTCTTTCTTTTCTGTCTTTGTTGTCATCTCATCATCTACCGCCTTCTACCCCACTTTCTAGGTTTTCCTTCCGCTCTTTAACCACCTTTCGCTCACTCTCATTTACTGAAATTATAGTGTGCACACAGCAATGAAGGGGGCATATTAAATTACAATTAACCTACAATCATTGTTCACTGTCGAGTGGTACAGAGATGTTTTGCGGTGCATTAACATATGGATGGGCAGAGCTGTTCTGGGAGGCAGAAAAGACCAACTGTTCTCTCTAATTGTCACGCAAGACTTTAAACAAGGGAACATAGCACTGCAGGCAGGCGGGCTGGTTTCACTAGAGAAGGGGAGGACATACAGTACTGTAACGCAACCAGACATTTTTAATGAGTCGTCGACTTTCACCAGCTTTCTGGTATTTTTTTCATCCAGTTACCATAATTTCTAATCCCTTCATTCTCATTCACAGAGCAAATAAGCTCTCCCAAACACATAAACGAAACAATATCTCAGAGTAAAACCTGCTGCGCACAGTAATTGGCTAATTTGTAACTTTCTAGTTTACATCCGCGTTCTTATGCTTTGTGTGTGTGTGTGTGTGATGTGCAACCCTCTGGAATGCAGTAATTACCATCACACAGCCAATCAAAAGATGCAAATGCAGATAAATGGGTAGCTTTGCTGCCGTTTAATCTACAGTCTTCCTTTTTTTTTTTTTTCAGCGGTTTTGAGAATATTGCAGAAATTATATTTAAAAAAAAGCTGGCTAAAAGCCATGTTTGTGTGCCGGTGGAGTTCCCATCAATGTGCGATTTGCAACTTTTCACTTGGAGGACGGATTTATATTTAGCGCTGCCCCTCCTCCCCCTCAGATGGTCAAGTTCTGCCCCAGCGTTTGTCACTCATCATGATGAGCTGTCTACCTTGAATAAGCGTCTAGCCTGAAGCAGAAGTAACACAAATCTGCCGGGAACAGCAGAAGGAATAAATCACAAGTGCTTGGAGTGAGTAATTATATATAAAAAGGCGGCTCTGTTTTGAGCAAATCTCATCTCAAACATCTTGAGCAATATAATATTAATTTATGTAACAGTAACTATTTGGAGTATTGTCAATTGCATGCAAACAAAATTTACACAGGTAGATAAAAAACAAAGAGATGTTTATGTAAAAAGTAAGGAATGCTGTGCTGTCACAGTATGGAATACTAAACAGAAGAGAGTGTGATAGATCTTTCTCAAGGCACGTTTGACTCGTCAGTGGAAGAGAAGCACAGGTGTATTATAAATAATGTTATGACAGGCTGACAGGGAGCCAGCATGCACAGAAACAGGACCCTGAAACCTAAGCAAATACTGCAGGTTTACTACGGATACTGGAAATCCTTGAAAAGACTTGAATTGTAATGTGGTGTTTTCAAGGTTGAAAAGTGCTTCGGCGTCTGATTTTTTAATTGCTTGAAACTGTCTGACATGTAGGTTATACAGGATGCCAAGGCTACTTACAAACACATTTTCAAACATAATACTATATTGTGTTTTCCTTGAATTGTGGTTGTTTAGAGCACAATGAATTCTAATTTAATTCAATGAAGAAGTGAAATAATCAGCAAACTGTATGTACTGAATATAAATATGTAAATTACCACAGCTGGAGATGTGCCTGTTCCAATGCTTGAAAAGTGTTTTGGAATATTGTGAATGGAATTCAGAGAATATATGTAATTAGAAATGAAAGATAGCCTTAAATAATTGTACTGGCATTTATTGATGTATTTCTATTTCTAACCACTAGTTGATATTCCCCTAAGGCCACAATAAAAAAGAGATTTAGAAATAAAGAGAAATTATATATATTTTTTAACATCAATTTGATTGATTCTCTGGATTAGACTATGCAATAGACGAAAAGACACTTTTTTTTATGAAATAAATAAAAACAGATATACGTGTGTTTGCATATTTTTTTCTTGTGTTGTGACTGTGGTCATTAGTTGTGTAAAACTGCTGTGGATGTGTGCCCTGCATGTTTGGTTAACTTTTTTGTATGCAGATTAGGGTCTGCCATAGCCGCTGCTCGATTGGTGGAGAGGTTTCACGCCCTGCTGTGATTGGCCTGCAGCCGGAACCACCTGCTATAAAAGCAGCCAAGATAGCGGCTGTTGGTGGCAGCAGGCAGCGGCTATCTCCCTTGTCCTCCTTGTCTCCAAACATCACCCTTTGGTATTAGTTTAACTGATTTGTTTAAGTAGGTTCAGTTTGAATAGTAGGGGTGGACTGTCAGTTTTGTTATTCCCTTTTTCTCCTGTTTTATTTAGATAGGGAGGTAAGTTTCATGTCATTTGCTTTTTAGTAGTAAGATTTCTTATTTTGTAGGAAGACACGTTTTGTTTGTTATTTTGGCCTTTGTCCACCCTGAAGCCTAATACTTTATTTGTTGAATATTTTCGTTGACCTTTGAGCCAACAGTTGTTTGTGAATACGTGGGAGATGGGGAAGACGGGGCTTGTTCATGTTATGTCCTAGGCCCCCTAGACTGGGGCTTAACACTTGCGTTTTCATGATGAAAGAAAATCCTTTTGGTTAGCTCTTGGTTAGAAATTTCTAATCAAACCATGTCAATTTCAGGCTTAAAATAACATCTTCCAGTTAAGTCCCACCCATAATTCATGTACTAGCTTAATAATTTTGTTTGTGAAGCTCTCAATGGAAAAATATGAAATTAGTGTAAAAATTAAATAATTTAACAGCAGCCATTTTCAGAAACAATGTCAATGTTTTTTCTAATAATGATAATCCTCGGAACATGCTGTCACAGATATCTTCAGGATTATTTTTTCTTTAAAAAGTAGTCCATTCACTGTTATGTGGTGGTGGCAGAAATGTCAGCCTGATATCTTAAAGCCTCGGCACATACAGTGAAACCCAAGTGACAATTCAAAAGCAGAACCAGCCAACTTCCCCATTCTGGTCTGTGAGTCATGTCTACATCCAGCCCCTCTCTTTGATTATTCAGGGCTATCAGTGAACAGGCAAAGAGTCCCATATCACACGCTTGAAATGATACGTTGAAAGGAACTGTGGATCCATAATAATCAGATGATCAAATGATTTCCGCTCCGTGAATCAGAGGCTCGCTGTGACATACAGTAAATGCGGCGTTTGCACTTTGTGGCCTTGACAGGACGCGGTTCACCACGGAGACTGGATGGAGCTGTGTGTGCTGTCTCTTCCTGTCTCAGGCGTCTTAAAGCTCATCCCTCATACATACAGTGGATTTATTTATATATTTTTGCATGGTGGGGATCAATAACTCCCCTGGCAGACTTGTTTTTCCTGCATTTCAGAAAGTCAATAAAATATGTGACGTTATATGTAATATGTATGTGGAGAAAATACCTGTACCTCTGCTATCTTTCTACCCTGAAACTAGATTCTTGGTCAAGTGCAAGACATTTTGGGATGTGTATCATTTGCTCTGGTCATGGTGAGCAACGAGCTGCTATCAAGCACTGGGACTTCAACAGCCTGACAGAAGCAGCAAAGGAGATCACAAATCCATTCAACCTTTTCACAGCATGCTGAGACTCAGTGGCTGAAGAAGCTTAATGAAATCAGAGAGTGATGCTGTAAAGCAGTGTAATAGTAACAAGATAATCCCCACTACTGCACACACACACACACACACACACACACACACACACACACACACACACATATGCACAAGAACACACGCTGGCATAATTCCCATTGATTTCGGTCTCCTATGAACTAGCATTTCTTCTTACACAACATTCATCAAATGCAGAGAAAGCTGCAGACATAATCCTGCACATGAAAATTCTTTCGTTAATGAGCAGACAGTAATGGAGCAGGAGGACTCTGCAGACTTTCCACAAGTGTTTGCACGGCTGGCTGTAAAGTGAGAGGGCAGCGCTGCAAAAAAAACAAAAGTGAAGTTCTCTTCTTTTAAGCTGAGTGTTTGAGAGATGCTCTCCTCCCCACCAGCCTGTCTGGGCTTGTAGAGCGATGGTTAATAATTCACACTGGGAACAAGAGGTCCATAAAGGCTTGCAATGATACAGCAAAGGAGAGGAGAGGCGCCTGTTTTAGAAAGCGAGGTGTGTGGGAGGAGAGAAGTCTACTCTCCAGCTACTCTCTCTCTCTGTGCCAAAGCAACAGAGACAATGAGTGAGAGAAGACAAAGAAAAATGGTTTCTGTGTGTGTGTGTGTATGTGTGTGTGTGTACACATGATGCAACCATGCACACTCTCCATGTGGGCAGATAAGTCACACCGAGGATGTGAGAGTGGAAAAAGGTCGAGGAGTTGTTTACCAGCAGAGAGGAGAAGCAGTGGGCNNNNGTGTGTGTGTGTGTGTGTGTTTGTGTGTGTGTGTGTGTAGGTTCTTTACATGGTGACAAAGTGTGCTTTTGTGTTTGATCACTAGTACACTTTGAAATAAAAAAGGTAAAAAAACTAGTAAATTAAAAAAATGTAAAAATGAAGGTGAAATCCAAATGTAAAATTACAAAAGTGCAACAGTTTGTCTATATTTCTTTTCTTTTTTTCATTTTCTTTACCTTGTTTGCTGATGTGTCTTCATGCAGCTGGAAACACAATACGATCTGGTTGAAGACATAAAATACAGTTAAAGTGTGTTTAAAGCAACCCTATTACCAGACATGGATATTATTATTGTACATTGGTGCAAAAGCTTGTGTTAAATTATTCTGCAGCAAAGTTTTTTTTTAATGACCAGCGGCAACTATAACATTCACTTCATACAATATCTTAGCTCAGTACAAGGATATGTGTTGTAATGTGTTATTTTGTTGTAAAATGATAGACCTTAAAGTGACAGTAAATTCCCTGTTCCCTCGTGTGTGATATTGTAAATGCTCCATTAATTCCTATTTTTGATCACTTACCTTCCCATCTTGGTTTGGATTCACTTCTTTATTAAACATCTGTAAAATGCTTATTGTGGAAAGGAGTGCTACACTCCCCTGCTTCTCTACTATTTTGGTCCCCCATCACAGCCTCAGCTTGTTTTTCCAAACATCATGCCTTACATGTTTCAAACAATTATAATGATTCACAGCAGGGTATTGGTTTCAGCTGAACAGACCACTCCTGTTGTCTCCTACATCAAAACAGTGACAGCAGCACAGTGAGTGAAATGCTTTTTAAATCTCCTCTTACCAGTTTCAATCACTGTTTGTCTTCCTTTCATGTTTTCCTTCGTCTCTCTATCCGTGCCTCAAATTCTTCCACGGCATCGTTGTCTTCTCTCTCCCTTTACTCTCTTTCTGCTCCTTCCGTCTCTGTCCCAGCTCTCATGTTGCCGTTACAAATAGAAGCATTCTCAGCTTACCCTCCATTCATTGTTCTGTCTCAGAGAAGGTATCTAATGGGGTGGAAAAATACTATTAGATTTGGTGCCATTTAGGCAGCACCACTCGAATAACAGTGAGGTAAGAAGCATCCTGGCGGCTCCGTGTTTTGCATTTATAAGAATAAAAGTTGTGATACAGAAACCTAATGTGAAGTGAAAAACTGAGTTTTTTCCATCCTATATACTGCCAGATAAGGCCATTGACAGTGTTTTGGACTTGTTATGCACTTCATCTTAAACCTGAGTATCATTTTTGGCCACTTGGGGGAAGTGCAACAAGCTGACAAATGGCGAAAAAGCAAAGTGTTCCTTCACATTCACTGTTCATTTACACATGCAGACATGCAACAAAATGAGCATTTAATTGGAGTCATGTTTTTGCCCACCTGATAAATGTAAGTCCATTATTATCTCCGTTTTGGTCTCCGCCTTCCGAGGAAAACATCTGGGTTCCATGCCATTATTCTGATGTATCACTGGTCTGATGGGCCATATAGTCCGAAGTTCAGTTCTCTCTCTAACCCTGAAAGTAGCCCATGTCAAACCCAGGTGAAAGACAGAAAATCATCTAGGTGAAATAACAAAGACTGTAATAACTTTGGTATAACATTTTTTGTCCATTCAGCACTACACGCTCACAGAAATAAGCTGCTTGAGAGAAGAAAAAAAAAAAGGCTTTTCACTCAATCCTTTTAACTATCAGGCTTCTCTGCAGCATACCCAAGGTCACTCACTGAGCATCTGGATTGTCTGTGTGTCACTTAAAACACCTTTCTGCAAACCACATCCAGGGTGAGCTGTGGACATAAAGCCAGAGTGGACTGAGGTGACCTGCTCAGAAATAATGTAGCAATCATTCATAAATAAGCAGCATGAATATAGAAACCGGCATTAGGGCAATAAAAAATAATTTACACATGCATAACATTAACGATCGCACTCTGTGGTACATATGTACTAAAAATGATTTCCTGACAGAAGGAAACACAAACTGAGACAGGTGTACATACTTTCATGTCGGATACTGTATGAAGGGAAGGTGTGATTGGGACTGAATACTCAGTACTAAAGGCTTCACAGACTACGCAGCTGCCATATACAAGGCATTTGTTATTCTATCCTCATATTGCCAGAATAAACATTTACTGTGATGGAGAGGCTGTTATCACCAACAGACTTTCATCACTTTTTTTTTTTACATCCCAGCACACTCTGTGGAATAATGAGGAGACAGCATTGAACGTGGCTGAGACAGCTGAAGCATGCATATTAAATATCCTTACACTCCTGTTCGTAGCCTTTGCACCCTCCTTCTTTTCCTCATCTTATACATCCTCCCATCCCTGTCACGTAGCCTATCGTTTCAAGTCTCAGTGCAGTCAGATTCACCCATCCTCTCCTCCTCTTGACTCACCCTCCTCTTCCTCATCCGTTCTCATCTCCTCCTCTGTCCTCTCACCCTCCAGTCATCAGTTATCTCCCACAGGGTGAGGCAGGGGAGGGCACCACTGCCCTTGGATCTCAAGAGCACTCTCAACAGCTGTGCCTGGATTTTTACTTTCCTAAAGAGGGGAGTGACACACAGAAAACTCACTGCACTGCGAAATAATGTGCAAATGTATAGAGCCATTATTTGGTTTCTTATCCTCAGAGAAAGGCTAAGCTGTTATGCTTTAGCATTAAGTATTATGACTTATAACTATTTTTCAGCTGCAGCACAAGTGGGCGTACCCTCAACTGTGACTTACCGAAGAGCAAGATATAATTGCAGCAATAGCTCTTTCATCAACTGCTGCAGAGGCTGATTGAGGCAGGCCGTAGCTGCCATGGGACGGGTTGTGCTTGTAGGAAGCATTTGTGCAGGTTAACATGTTTCAGGAATTTTCCAGTAGCAGGATATGGGTTGGATTTTGGGCCTATTCTGATATTTTTGTTTAAAAAAAAAAGAGATGGTTAAATAAGAAAACCCTCATAGTTCAATGGTTAAATAAGGATAAATGTTGTAAATATTAGTAAGTTATGTCATGTTCTTGAGAATCAAATACATTAGACATTTATCAACTTTTACAACTGAGTTTTACCTCTAAAACAAGCCTGCTCTTCTTTCAGCAGTGGTTGGTGAGGTGAAGCCCTTCAAGGTTGGAGTGAGGGCTTAATTTAGGCTAATTTATGGTAAGGCGTTCCACAGATTACAGGCTGGGGATATAAAGAGTGCAAAGAGAGATACAAAATTTATAGGGGCAGAGAAAACACACTGCCCTACCTCACTGATGTCTTAATGTCTTCTTTTTGCTTTAATTTGTGCAGCCACATATGAGATACAGCTTTTATGTTTCATTTAGCACCATTATACTCGCTACTTGTGTTGACCTTGGCCAACCTCCAGCATGTTGCATTAGGCTATGAAAGAGACACATTATTCAAAATCCCAGCTTTTGACTTTGAGTTTCATAATGTCATTTAATTGACAAGCATTTAATTGAAGACGACAGAAAACCTCAGAAACATTTAAAATAATGAATGTCCTTGAAGCTATTTAGATAGTGTTAGCAGCCAATCATTCACTTTTGCCACATGTTTGAATTTGCTCCTGACCATTTATACATTATGTAATCTCAAACACTTAACTTTGTGAGACACCATTTATCACAATGTGCTATTTTTCTCTACTAACATGCTGGCACGGACATGGACAGAATTTCCACATTCTGATTTATTTGTTTGCTAACTTAATTATTACAATTTAACATATACATTAGGCTACATTTTAAAGGGCCCTGGTAGCATTGCTAGCCAAAGTAAGAGGTAAAGATAGTGAGCTAGTCCGAGGGGTAAACTTGATAACTGGTTTCTCATTAATTAGCAATATCTTTAGTAGCATTTGGAGGTGATATTAGACAACTTCTTTAAAGTTGTTAGTTCATGAAAACCCTAATAAGCTAGAAACAAATTTTACACCAAAAAATAGCACCAATGATGCACTGGCACAAAATAAGCAACTTAATACTGTATTTGTTGATTTAGTTCCCCTAAAAATGGAGTTCAGTGGTTATCATCAGCAAAAACAGAACATTAGAACGAAACCAGATTGCCCTTACAGGATTAAACTCTTTGTCACTGTGTTGCCTGTGAGACACTTTATCAGCCCTGCAGCCACGTTTTCCAGTTCTGATATTCAGCATCTCTCCTCCTTATCCAGAAAGAACCGTATCATTTCTGAGTTTAATGAGCTTGTTGTGTATCTACTTTCATTCCCAGCTTAATGACAAGAAGCTCTGCAGAAGTTGATGTTATCCTGGCATGCACATCGCACAGATGACCTTTGGTTAAATCCCCATCAGCCACATGGTCTGAGATGTGCTGCAAAGCCTGAGATCATCAAGCTAATGCAGTACCATAACATGCAAATACCCCCGGTTCAATACCCGTCAGTGGTAGTCAGTAATGATGCGTAAACCCTATGGACTGTGAAATACTGCGGATGGACACTCTGCCTTCTACCCCTTCGAGTAATTAAGGGCGGAAATCGTTTTGGCGCTGATGGCAAAGAGGGTTATGACCCTTATCTTCATCTTCATCATGGTCGTGTTTATCATTGTCTGCATCATCATCAATATTATCACCACCTGCTCACATCACCTGTACAATAGAAAGTATGGGGGCTGCTGGTGGTATTCAGTGTTACATGCAGCTCCTTTGTGTCATAAACTTCTTTCCATATAAAGACATTATAATTACCTCACCTGAGAGCAGGAAATAGCTTCCACCAGAAGATTAATAGTCCGAGAAGCTACAATAGAGTCCAAGTGTTCAGTTTAACTGCCAGATAAGAGGTGGTTTAATTTGAATCTAAATTGAAGCATAAAAAAGAGGGAGGACAGTGGAAAAAGAAACTTGTTTTGGAGGGAAAGAATTGGAATTGATTAAAACATTACACAAAATGGGAACGCAATGGAGTTGAGGGTATTGACCTCAATCTAATCCTGAGCTAATTGCTAAGGGAATGGAGGGATTGTGCGTGCGAGAGTGTGAGAAGGATTGTGCAAAAAGCCTTTTGGCAGTCTTGATCTAACCCTAACCAGTGAAGAGCTGTGTGAGGGCAGAAGAATTTATGTTAAATATGCCACTGAGGCTTTCTGGGAAGCTTTCCTGTCTGTTGCTTTTGCTGAGGCACTTTGTCTTAGTTGCATAGAAAACAGCTGGTGTGTGTGTGTGGCTGTGGGTGGATGAGTATAGATGTGTTTATATGAGTGTGCTGCCTGCGTGACCTTACATGCCAACTAGTGAATAGAGGAGAGAAGGCAGCAGAGTGCTGCAGAGGCAAAAAGACACACAGACTCTCTCTCTCTCACACACACACACACACACACACGTACCTCTCTGAGCTGAAGAACATATGGGCAAACCACACAAAATGCTGGCAATTCTGCTCTGACTTGGGGGCCAGCTGTGGCACAGTGACAAGGTGGATATTTCACTCTCCGACTGCTCTCCCCTCTATTATACCAGCTTATGGACTCATTTAAGGTGGCTCTGGAGAGGGGATCTGGAGGACAGAAATAAAATAGGGATTCTCTGGAAGAAGTGGAACAAAAGCGGTCATAATGAGTGTCTTGAGGGAAAAACCCTGGAGAAGCTCTTTGTGTGACTTTTAGACGCCTGATGATGAATCAAATCATAACGACAGCAAAGACAACTTTCATTATCAATGGTGTTGGAGGTGTAAAGTACTATAATACTTATTCATGTAAAAGTAATGCTACTGTAAAGACATTTGACATAAGTAATAAGTAGATTGGTTAAGATGTCCACTGAGGGCAAAACTATAGGAACATCAGTATTCTGAGCTCGTATGAACATATCAATAATATATTATAATGCATCTATACAATGCAGCCTGTGCAGACAACTGATTAGTTGCTTTATGGTATACAACTTGAACATAAATGACCAACAACAAATTAAAACTCCATGGACACTGCAACAGGTGCAACAAGCAAGTCACAAAAAGTCTTACATTTACGAAAACATCCCCAAAGCAGAAAATTGGCTAAATAAAATTAATCCAACAGCAACTGAATCGATGAACAAATATAAAAGCAGAGAGAGCAGAACATCTTGAGAGAAAACGTGTTGTTGTACTCACCTGTCTGAACTTCATTCTTTGAGTCTTCAGTGATGCAAAGTCCTCATCATGCTCAAGGTTCAACTCCCTATTCATCCATTATCAGAGCAGAATACAACCATTCTACTTGTTGTCTGTCCCACTGAGCTCCTCAGAGTTTTCCATCATGTTGAGCTGAATGAGGCTCTGCAGTAACAACAGGGGTTATTGTCAAAAACAGCAGGAAGACCTCACACCTTCACTGAAGGTAAAAGTTCCTCAATGACAGCAGAAGTCACACTGGGTGATCTATCGTGAGTATTTCATGTCCTAAAATGTACAACAGTAAAACCAAAGTACAAATTTTCAAAATATACTCAAAAAGTACACCAAAATGCCTTTGTTACACAAAAGTAAATGGACTTCGCTATTTCACACCTGCATAATATAAATAGTTGGATTTTTTTTTAATTTACTTTTAATTGTTTGATCTATGAAATTACAAAAAATATCCTCAGCAATAATTCAACATTTTAACCGACAATAATAACAAAGTGAAAAACAGCAAATCCTCACATTTGAAAAGTTGGAGGCAGCAAATGTTATTTTAGTTTATTAATTTAATTCTTAATGCATGACTTCTTGTCTAGTTGTCTTTTCTTTTTAACACTATCCACAACATTCAGCAATGTATCCAACCCTCTCATAAAACAAGATGCTGCTATAATATTCTGCAAAACCCTGGACTGAGTTCAATCATCCAATGCTAATGTAGTAAAAAGTCACACTTTTTACATTATCTGCACATGGCAACAACCACATAGTTAAAGAAAGACTGGGGTTAGGAAAAATTCACTTTCTATCAATCATACAAAATATTACTCAGCCTCAATAATGGCTTAATAAACCACATGGCACATATAACATATAACCTTCAGTAAAAATCCAAACTCCTCTGTCACTCTGACTCTCTATCACTCATCAGAACATTTAGGCCTTTATTTGCCTCCCTGTTGTTTTGAGCTGTTGCAGCTCTGTAAGTTGCCTGAATCACTGTTTTGTGGGAAGTGTGAAATTTTCCAGTAAAATGAAACAACACTCAGAGGAGAGTATATTGAAGTCAATGTCATGCACTTTCTCTGTGAGAGACGCTGTCGTCATCTGCATTGTTCTAATGCAGTAAACCCGGCTGAGCTGTTATTCTGTGCAACTCAATTCTTTCCACAGTTGCTGGTATATTCTCCAGTCATCTTCCCTTTCCTGCAGTAGAGTCTCTGTCGTTGCTTATCTGTTTACCGGCCAGCATGCATGTCGTCTGGCTCCACTGGAACTACAGCCTCTAATGTCGTCATCCCACGTAACATGACACTTACTGTGCTGTTTTCTCCCTCATGATAGACAGCATGCAGCCGACACACCCACATGTATACTCACAGCAGTCAACATGCACACACAATGTCGCTCACAGTCACACAAACTCACAGACAGAAGAACCCGCCCCCTCCACAGAACTAATGATTCCAAAATAAACCAGAGGGAGAACGAGATGATGTAAAAAAGAGCTTTTTGGCCATCTGTGGACTTGATCTTCAGATGGAAGATGTCAGCCAAAGCAAAAGAAAACATGCGCTCCACAGGGGAGCAGTTGGTGAAGTAAGGGCAACTAAGCTTGTTTATCCTCAAGGAGACTTCAGTGACAGTGGCTGCAGGAGCCTCAAACGCACCCTTTTTACTGCTAAAAATGCAGCAGCAGCATCCCATCTGTCCAATAACGCATACAGAGGTCAGTTCATATACTGTCATTTATAGAAAGTCTCAGCTGTTATGCATGTCCTTTACATTTTGTCCATGGTGCGTTGACTGACCCGTGATGCTCCGCTCTGGTCTCCGTTGTGGTTCTGGCTCCCCGGTTGGAGTCGCAGGCCAGATGAGACCATCCATCAGAGGGGTTTGATCCTCATTCTGCTGGGTCGTTCCCTCCCCTTCATGCTGCGTGGAGCTGTACTGAGCCTCTACACCATCTGCTCGCTTCAGGCATGGTTCCCTCCTTCCACAGTCACTAAGCACTGCTTAAAGAGGAATTTAATTAAACAAAATTAAAAGTATTCCTTGAAATTTTCCAGGGGGCTGAAATTAGTTGACAAGTAAATGAAATAGATAAACCAGAATAGCTTCTTTTCTTGGAACTAAAGTCTTTAGAGGAGTTTTTTTTTCCTTAATGGGTCTGGCCAGGGGATGATATGACTAACATGAGATGCGGGTTATAAAAAAAAAGAGCTGCAATCTGCAAATACATTTCTTGATTAAGTGAGTCGTCCTTAGTCTATGACTTGTCAGTTAATGATGAAAAAAATCCACATATCCAAGAGCTTAAGATGATATCTCAAAATTTCACGGGTTTGTCTAATTAACAATCCATAAACCCCCAAAATCTGCCTTACTATCAGAGACGATTAAGCCACCAGGAATTATTAAAACTTCAACCGAACCCAGAATAACTGTATTTTTGGCATGTTTGCCAACATAACGATCATCGATAACACATTTTTTTGCTGATTTTAGTTGGTCTTTAATTAACCTTACAAAATGTGTGTACTGTATGTTATTGTTAAAATAATAATAACATTAACACCTAATAAAGTTCTTGTTTTGAGTGTGTTAGTAAACCGTAACCTCGTTATGCATTCAGACCAAGCAGCAAACTCCAGGTCTGAAAAGTGAAGCCAATGAGGAAGAGACTGCATTATTTATACTGGCCACCAGGGGGCAACTACAAAAGATAAAATAGCCTCATAAATGGTCAAAGAAATGATGCGAGCTACATCTATACTATCAGCTAGCTATCTAATGTATGGATACATTTTCATGTGCTATTTGCAAGTTCAACATTAAAACCATACATCAAATATATTTACCCCATAATATCCTCAAAACTTTATCAACTTTATGTAGTTCAGGGGCTCAGAGTGTGGTCCAGGGTTCTAGAAATCCTCTGTGCACGTGATGGAGGAATAGCAGAGATATTAAAGTGTAATGCATGAAATCTGGTTGTTTTAGTCAAGATTATACTAAAATATATTTCCCTTAACTATGTTTGGCACTGTTAAGCACTTTGAATTGTCTTGTGTATGAATTGTGCTCTATAAATAAACTTGGCTTACCTTGACTATTACAGTCCCCCTTTAAGGGCCAACCTTTAACCACTGAAATTTTCCAACTTTGAAACTTCACCAAATTGTGCAACCCTATGAGTGACACATTTCACGTCACACAAAGTAATTGAATCCATTGTTATTACTGAAATACTGATTAGTGCAGCTTTAAACATATATGCTGAGACTACAGTCTGATCAGCTACGTGGAATTGTATCGAACAAAGACCAGAAACATCACTGATGTAGACATCGTTGCTTCTCCTTTGTGAGGTGGAGAAAAAGTATGAGTTGCTTATATAAGATGGATGTAAGGCAGGCTTATCTTGCAGAGGTATGCAGAATAATTCTCTCTTGATGGATTCTCTGCATGTCTATCAACAGCTAATGCCCTTGCTCCATATAGCATGAAATATGTTCCTGACTCCCTGAGATGCACAAGGTCTCTACTTTTACAAGCCTCAGGAATATAATATATAAAGTCATGTACTGTAACACTTTGTTTGTTATGTCACATGCTTTTAAATCTAATGTGAAGGCTTCAAATTTAACATTTAAAATGTTCTTGCAAAGTGTCTTGCATATTAGTTCTTCCAATGTAACAATGAAAGACTTTAAAGTGCATGGAGGTCAGCTTGAAAACACGACCATACTAATACTATCACTGTGTCCTTCTCTTCCTCCCTGCACCTCCCTGCTCTACACAGTCTGTGACCTCAGAAAAAACTCATCCATCTTGAGAGTTTGATCCCGTCCCAGTGTGCCCGGCCTGTCATTACATGCCTGGGGGGGCCGAATGTCCCGGACTGTGGGACCATGAGACTACTCTGAGCCCAGAGCCATCTGGCTACGCTACATTTCGCAAAAGCATAACATTTGAGTTGCACTTTGCCTTTCCCTCAGGTGCCTTATATTTGCTATGTCTGTCTTGCACTTTCATTTCATCCCCTCTGTCATGTTGGCATTTACTGTTACAATATAAACTTCACAGTTCTGTAGCCTAATTTCTGCTTTCTCCCTCTTCATTTAAGTGCTCCAACTTATGCCTGCGAGGCTAAGGAACATCACTGGATTGTAAGACCATCTGGATGTCAAAGTCCCAAAATACTAACAGATTGTTCTGTTTGTGCTGCCTTCTGTCATCAGTGCTTCTTTTCTCCTCTCTGTGCCCCATCATCATCCACCTTTTGACAATGGAAGGGGGGGTCAGAGGTTAATCTCTGAAATATTTTCCACTATAAATGAGCTGTAAAATGTTTTCATTAGTTTTGATGACAAGATAATAGATCAATTTCTCTCACGTTCTCCAGCTGAGGAGCTTTTAGAGTGGCTCTGCTGCTTACCTGAGCCCCTTATTATAAGACCATCTGCTTTGTTCACAAGATGAAATGAGTTTGTTCTCTTTCTCTATCTCCTTCTCCTTTGCTCATTTCTCCTTTTATTAGCTGTGATTCTGCCTTCATTAAAGAAGAGAATGAATGGTCATGTGTGATCTTTAACAACAAAACAGAGTGAAGCAGTTTCCAATAACTGTAGCTGTTGGTGGATAAGCAGCAGGGATTCAGTTGAATGAATATTTTGAACTGTTTTTGGAAAGAAGTTAGTAACTACAGCGGTAGGTGTTGATGGCAGTTTGGAAGCAGATCTTGTTTGATATTTGAGCAAAGCTGTATTCCATTAAGTTGTTGGCTGTGGTCGAGGAAGCAGCTATGATCAGCATGTAAGCTCTGTTTGGGTCGCATTATATTACAATGTGACAGAGAATAAAGTTTTACAAGCTATCAAATGGTTATTATCTTTGATTTAGAAGTGTTTATAACTGTAAAAGTTGTCAGAGCTGGTCCTGAGATAGAAGTTGCAGCCCTTAGATGGATGTGGAATATTCTCTTTTAACATTGATTGACTACAGTACGTGCAAGAAATACAGAGATGAATAATGACTTTCAGCTTTTACATGTTGCCCTTCAAAACTGGGTTTCAAATCTGTTAAAGTAACCTGTAACATCAGAAATTCATGATTAAATAGCGTCAGAGTTTGATTTAAAAAAAGAACAGTCTGTTCTTATTTTGGTAGCAGGTTGGCTGCATGCAGGTGACTCATCAGTGCTCATACGAAGGTCACCCACTGATGACATTGCTCTGAACTCTAATGAGACATGTCCCCCTATCTTTTCAAAGTTATTTTCTAATCACTCTCACCTTTACTACTTAGTTTGCTATTCACTAAAGGCCAACAAACTGTGTCTACTACTTCAGATAGCCAGGATACCAAGATAGAAAGTAAAAGGTAGTGCTCCTTAAGTAAATATGTACATTTAGCATTATTAATGAATAATGATAACATTCATTATTCATTAATAATTATATATACAGCTTTTTTTTACATTATTATTATGGAAAGCATAATTGTTTTACTTGTAATGTATTATTTGTTCAGTTGTATAAATTCATGTAAATGAAGAAAATTATATTTGTTATTGTTGTATCTACTTGTTTTTTAACAAGCCTCTGACTCCTCTGTAACTAACCCCCTCGGTGTGTAATAAAGTCATGTTTTTCTGACCTGCACAGAACATTGCTGGAGCATGTCCATAAAAGTGCAGTAAGTCAGACATTAAGTAAAGTTTGGAACATTTAACGGGGGTGAAAAGTGCACATTACTGTCTTTCACAGCATGACGACACACTATCATTAATAAATGGAGCAAGACAGGGCAGCACGGCACATCACAGATGTGAAGTGCAGGTGGACTATTTTAGCCCACCTCATCAATCATTAAAACAAGCCACTGTATAGATGGACATGTCAGATGATCATCTGATGGATGGGTGTACAGAAAGACAGGAAGGCAGTGATGGCAGGCAGCCAGACGGCTCCATTATGATCAAGATTTGCAATGAAACATCTTGAATATACAAAGGGTAAAGTCATGTCTTTTTTGGCTGAACAGAAGAGTGACAAGCATCAGGCAGACTGTTTGATACAGGTACAGGTACGCAGAGAAGCTCCAGGCGGACTCGTAGTCAACTTATTATTAATGAATGTATAAGCCAGGTCTGGAGATGAGTACAGGGAAGGCACCAACAGGTGCAGCACACAGTCTGTCCTTGACCACCTCATCTATAAACCATAGACAGCCTCCCATTATCTACTGTATCCATTTTAATATTTTACTATCCATACTGCAGAGCTGCTCTGCACTGCTGACTGTCAGAGGTTTTAACTTGTGAAGGTGTTTGCATTTGTGCGAGATGATGCATTAGCCAGGGGGGATTAAAGCCTTGAAGCAATACATGTCTTAATTAACCCAAACTCATCAATTTTTCCTCGTGTGTCCAGCAGCAGCCACAGTCTGACTCAGCCTCAATCTTTTTTCATGATTTATTTGGTACCCAGGTTCACTCTCATTCGTTTGAAAAGGAGGAATTCAAGGTTTTCCCAGGACATCAGACACACACGGCAGTCTATCACAGTGCTGTATGGTAGCTGCAGTGGGGATTTATGTAAAGACATTATTTACAAGCATAAACTACAATTCATCCACATACTCACAGGATAGGAAAGCACATTGCTATTGCCAAAAAAATGACATATTTGTAGCTTTTTTTCTTTAACCAGTGTAGAATACAAGCATGTTAGAACTAGAAAGCACTCTGAGACCTCCACCAAGGCAATAGGGTCAGTTACCAATACCAAATTACACACTTATTTAGACAGCATGTATTTTGGGAGTAAACTGGCATTGAAATATTTCATCCACTAGATGGCGGCAGTTAGTGAAGGCAATATGGTCACTGACGCAATAATATAAATTCGCAATATAAATTCCAGATGGTGTTCTGGATCACCGATCACCACCAAAATCCTTGTCCCAATACACACATTGTCCAAAAATTTTATCCAAATCCGTGCAGGACTTTTTGAGTTATTTTGTACACAAACAGACAAACTCCAGCAAAAACATAACCTCCTTGGCGAAGGTAATTAGCAAGCTAGCTAGCTAGCTAATTAGCTTGTTGTCCACTATGTAGCTAGCTAGTCAGCTAGTAGCACTCAACCTGACTCACTGCCACTCACAAGCCACTTTGCCGGTAAACTAGTAGGCCATCCGTCTCAGGAGCGCCTACCACAGTTTTTTCTGTCAGTGAACATTTCTGCTAGTGAGGTGGAGCAGTAGCTAACTAATTATTGTTGCATTTGTCTAATAAACAGCAAGTTCATAATCACAGCTGTCAACATTGCAGGGCAATTGCCTGGCAAAAGAAGCAATGTCGTCAGCACAGGTTGGCAATCTCTTTGCATTAAGAGGTTTGGGGTCATCCACAAAGGATTAGAGGGAATCTTTGATAATGATAGGTAACTTGCCAATTATGTAAGGCACTAACGGTCAATTGCAAGGCTCTGTGGCTGAAGTCAAATCCCATTTGAGTATCCCAACTGAGACAAATCTGTAAAAACACAAGGATAATCCCATTTCCAACCCCCTAACCAAAGCTGATTCTAAACACAGACTTGTAGCCATGAAAGTAGACAATGCTTCAAATATAAATGCTGCAAATAAGCTTCACATTCTAAAACTGGATGCTTCATACGTCTGCGACACAGTTGCATATGAGTCGAAGACGTGTGACAATCTGGCCTCTGTTCCAGAGTTATAACATTGAATTATGGCTTCAAAAGGAGAGGAAATTCCCTTAAGGCATTACTTACGCATTCACGAGAATGGGACGGATGGATGGACACAATGCCTTCATCCTCGGCTGGTACTGTTCCAAAAAGTCCTTCCTTAAAGTTAAATCTGATATTTCTAGCTGATCTGGATTAAAATTCAAAGGGTTCACATAAGGTTTCATTTCAGAATTTGGGGAGAAATCCTGTCTAAATCCAGCAGTAAATTACAGCAGCAGCCTGCTGCTCCCAGATAATATCAGATTCTTTCTTTTCTTTGTCAGCGTCTCTTTTTTATTTTTTTTAAAAGTAGTTCTTTGGCACCTCGGCTTTGTTGGATAGGGATAGCTGGAAAAGAGACAGGGAAGGCAGGGGAGAGAAAAGGCTGAAGACATGCAGCAAAGGGCCCAGGCTCAAATTGAACCTGAGGCTCTGCAGTGAAAACTCCTTAATACAGGGTGCACACTCTATACCAGGTGGAGTTGCTTCTTAATATGCTTCGAGACATTCATGCATTTTGAAACACACTGCCAGTAAGAACACAAGACCACATGCTGAAATATAAATAGTTTATATTTGAGAAAATATCATCATAAATATTTCACATTTCCATATGTGATGTTGCTAGTTTATACTATAGCAGACCTTAACATCTTATGGTAACCATCACAGTGTTACATTACATTGAGTTGATCTTGTACACTTCAAAAAGACTTTAAAAGGAAACAGTTCGTTTTTGGTTTCACAGATTCTGTAAATACATTATCAGAACATTGTATCAATCATTATCAGATCTCTTTTTTATTTCCTTTGGTGGAAGTGTTCTCTGGTCTTGCCCAAGCACAGATATGCAGAAAAATCGGTCAAACCGCTGATTTTTCACCCCATCATGGTAAAATACAAGGAGTGCTACAACTCCAAAGAATTGAGATGCTGCGTAAAACATAAAATAAAATTCAGAGTTAGTGCACACATTCACAAAAATAAAAGTTTCCAGGTTTGACCATTAAACATCTTGTTATTGCATTACATTCAATTGAATATAGGTTGCACAGGATTTGCTAATTATTGCATTCTGTTTTAATCAAAGTTTTCACGGCTTCCCAACTTATTTGGAATCTTGGTTGTATTTGGTGTCTGTGAACTGTCAACGTTAGAAATTTCTAAGATATTCGCATATGCAGTGTGAAAAACATGGAAGACATGTAATATACACAATGTTAATAGGTTTGGCTTATATTTCGACCAATCAGAAGAAATGTTTTGGCACACTTCCATATCACACTTAATATAGTCTTTGGGTGCAAATGCATTAAAATAGTAACTAAAATTCACACGAATCCCTTGATGCACTTTGTTTTTTGATGTTTTTGATTAAAAAAAAAGAAATAGTTTCATGTTCCATGATATATATCTTACATCTGGTAAAGTAACAGTCTCCCCTCCTCTTAAATAACAAACCACCTCTTCTTTATCAGTGTTGCATTCGTAAGGCAACAAGTACATTTACCATAATGTGAACTGGTGCAGGATTATCTCACCCAGGCAGTGTGTGTGCTAATCTGTCTCATTGCCCTTGAGAAAAAAATGCTACAGGGAGCCCAAAATGTTCAACAGAATCCAGGCAGGAAGCTGTTCTGAGCCTCTGCGGCCAGAGACAATAGGAAGATACACATCTGGTGATATGAGCATATAGAATACAGAAATAATGCAATTTCAATAGATAAGAGATAAGACACATTCAGCTTTCTGTATGGCAGCTTACAGATGTAATATAAGATAACTGGAATTGAAGAATGCATGTATACCCACATGGAGTAAATTACACAATGGAAGGTCACGGAACAATAAAGCTGAAAGCTTGCAGTTTTAGACACACATCAAAAAAAAGTCGATCAGTAACCTGGACACTTATAACGTATAACATTTGACCAATCCTGAAAATATGAAATATCCAAGACAAAATCCCAAGATATTCTTCCATGGCCTGTGAGTAAGGTTTGTTCTTTTCATAAGCAGACATAATACACATACAAACACAGACGGTAAGGACATAGTGCTTATACTTTAAGCAAGAGTTTGACATTTTTTGTATTTAGCATTCTAAAATTTAGTTAGGAAGATTGAAACTACTTACATGTTTGTAGGGCAAATATGCTGCAACAGCCAACAGCTAGTGTTCTTAGCTCAGCCTAATGACTGGAAACCTGGAAAACAGCTCGCTCTGCTTTGTCAAACAGGAACAAAACCAGCATACCAACACCTCCAAAGATTACCCATAGCCATTCATCTTGGGGGTTACTTGACATACCACGTCCCAGAAACCAGTAATAATTTACTTGGACAGAGCAAGAGTAGCTTCCCCATTTCTAGACCTTATGCTAAGCTAAGCTAACCTAACCGGCTGAAGGGGGATGTCAATCTTCTCATTGAACTTTCAAATATCAAACTATTGCTTTAATACATTGATTGGTAATCAAAGCCCTCAAAACCCTGATGTAATATCAAAGCAGAGGTAGCATGTAACACAGTTGTTATATTTAGAGAGATCTTTAGCATTATCAAATATATATTTTCTACATGTTTTACAAATGTTATCCTTTGGCTGAAGCAGGTTGTCACGATGCAAACCGTAATCAGTGTGTAATTTAAACACAATGTTTACTGATGGGACACTAAAAACAAACAGGTATAGATTAACAGAAGGATGAAGTTAGAAAGGTGACCAAAAGACTACATAGGCAGGTGCAGCAGCGATTAAATCATGCCTGAGGGAAGTACAAAGCAACCTGCCCTGACTACTGATCAGCTGCTGGCCCTGATTTCTTTCATCCTGCAGCGCTTTTGTAGCGTGAAACTACTGTTATATTGAGAGTTTTATAATTATAAATGTATAATTATAGACAAAACTTCTGAATAAAATATGTGTGACCATTTTTTCATTTTGGAAGAAAGTTTAAATTTTTTCTGAAATGACACTGACCTCTGTTTAATGCTATATATTTTTAACTTAAGTCTGACGTGTTCTTTGGTGTCTACAAAATATTTTGTGACTGAAGTACAGTGCAAAGCTTTGACACATTTCTTTTTGCGTTATTTTTCACATAATTAATGAAAGGCCTGTATTACTTGTCAATTAAACCACAAAGCAGACTCACAACACAGATTGATGTGCTATAAACTTACCATTACTTGGTCTATGTGCTGTGGCCTTGGCTTGCTGCTGGATGCCAACGGCAAAAATCAATTTCAGTTGCACAGACACATCGGCGAGCATGCCACACACACACAGACACACACACACACTATGTATCATAACAGTCCAGTGAGGTGTGGAGCGTGAAGTGGGAGACTCATCAGTCAGGCAGTAGATTCCAGTGCAGGACTACCGGTGCAGGACTGGTTGCTACAGCTGCCAGTACAGCAGTGCAGGTCTGCTGTTAGTGAGCTGCCAACATGAATAATGTTTTCATCTTACAATTTCCATGTCCACTACACTTCAGCACCCAGGTAATGTTCAAAAGAGAACAAATAAATAGTATAAAAGCTAAAAATGAAGCAAATTACTGCATTTTCTTAGTAATAAAACTGTGAAGGCAAAGGTGTGGGGGGAAGTGCATGCCAAGCAGTTTGATCAAGGCTAAAATGGTTTGCTAAACTGCACTTGAAGGTTAATTGTTTGGGTCTCCATGATACCCATAGGACTGAGTACTTTGAATCAAGGCTGACATTAAAAAAAAGGAGAAAATAGTCTATATTGGCTTTGGTTTTCTGTTTTTCTTTTTGATGTTAAACATCTCTCATGATAATTCCTTCAACTCTGTAGCTGATGTTATTGAAAAAGCTTTAACGAAATGTATACACAGGCCTGTTTTTTTTTTTTTAGCCACGTTCAACCTAGCTTGACCCGTGTGTCTTGGTTGTAGAAAAGGACCTGCAGCAGGATGGCCATGTCGATTAGGATCTGGACTGAACCGCAAACCCAGAACTGAGCCGGGCTTTCGTTGATCACGAAGTAGGTGGTCTTGAAGATATCGCCGGCCGTCCATAGCAGCACCATCTTCACACTACAGAGATGGACAGAGAGAATTACGTAGTTTTTTCTTTAAGGATCAGTTCCAACCTAAGCAGAGCTAAGCTAAGCTGCTGGCTTCAGCTACATACTTGTTGAACAGACATGAGATCTTCTAATCTAATTCTCAGTAAAAAGCAACCAAAAAGAAACACAACAAGGCAATCAGAGATGGCAGACTTCACCCCACAGTGCTCTCTGTTGGCCAGAGGATGTATATGCAGCGGAAACACAGACAGACAGACACCGCTGCCCAAAACAATACTTCACTCCCACTCTGTGGGAGTAATAACAGAATTGCACAATCAATCTAAACTGATTTTTGAGGACAATTTGATTGAGTTCCTGCTGTATAAAGAACAGCAGGGAGACAGTACAGATCAATAAACAGGGTAAAGTTTGGACAAAACTAACAATCTATCACAACAAGATAGAGCAAGTGAAGGAAAGAGCAAGACACACAGACTGCCTGTCTGAGAGACATAGAGGCTGAGGAGAAGGACCTTGAAGAAGACACTAGTTATCTGCCATGCCAGCGGCTTGATGCCAACACAATACCCTGAAGGAGTCTTCCCAAACTTTATCACAGCTTCCTGTACTCCTCCACTCATCACTTTCTATGTGGTCTTCATTCTTCATCACTTTTTCTTTTTTTTATATTATTCCTCACGTGTGCTGTCCTCCACTACCCCCCTGCTGGGCTTTTTGTTACCGTCTCGACTCATTTACTGTCATTTTCTTTAATCGTACCCTTCACAGTGTCTGCCGCCACTCCTGCTCTCTACCTCCTCCTCTGTTCTTGCTCTCTGGACAGCAAAGTCCCACAGGACTGAATGTAATAAGAGTTTATTCTTTTTATTAGGGCTGACTGAGCCTCGGGATGGAGCAGGACCATCAGTCATCAATGAGACATACTGTAAGGGTCAGAAAGGGGTGAGGGAGAAAGGACAGGAGAGAGATGGAGACAGAGAGCCTGCAGAGGACAGCATTTATCTAGCATGCAGTAAGAGAGACAGGGCGAAGGCAACAAAACCACCAGAGAGACAGAGAGGGACCTCTGTGAATGGGGAGGAGACCTCTGTGAGATAGATATGGATGATGAGTGCATATGGGGGTAGAGACAGCCTAATGACTGTGGGGACAGCAGTCCTGTACTATCCTTGAGCTCTCCTTGCAGAGTCATGTCAAACTCCTAACTCTCCCCGGGCTCCCTTCAGGCCCCCACGAGGAAACAAAACATTGGCTCCGAACAATCCTGCCCTGGCATGGAAACGAGGACATTACTATTCAACATATCTGCCAATGTACTAAATCTAGACACTGCATGTGTAATGGAACTATGATTGAAACCCAGAGTGACACAGGCTGCTGTGCTGGAGAGCTACAGGATGTGTAACGATCGGACTCACAGCTTTTACAATACATGGGACAGTCAAGCTGCACATTTGGACACTTTAATATGTAATAGTTCACACCAACAGCACTGACAGAAGGGAATATGACATCCCAAATACAGTTCCTTGCTGTCATTTTTTAATGTCTTTCCTGAAGTTTTGATGAGCCTCATCAATCAGGACCTGCAGCTCGACGACTGAAATGTTCTGTCTACTGTGCTCTTGGCGCAAATGCAAAATTTATATTTCACCACATGCATAACTGCAATCAGGTACAAAAAAGGTCAGCTGCAAAACTTTATGGCTGTATCACGAGTGCAATATCTTTTGTGAAACAGACCTTGGGTCAGGTCGCGGTTACAAATGATGCACATTGGTGCCATAAGCCACAATTCATTCTTCGTGCCGCCAATGATTCAGGAAATTAGGGCTCTTCATAACCCAAGTTCATTTGGATAGTGTGAATCACAGTGAGATTGATACTCTTGGTTCATTGTGTATTTAGTCTGGTTTGCATAAATATAAGCAGATCAAACTACAAAAAGATTTGCAGTGTGTGTATGAAGACGGAGGGCTGGAAATATATTTGCAGTATTATTTCTTATTGGTTGGAAAATTGGTGGTGAAAAATCTAAACAGAGCAATAAAGCAACATGGAGCTGAACGTCCAGCTGAACCGTGAAATATTGCTGTAAGTTTTCTATCTTTGAGTCTGATCGCTCATGCACACAAATCCTTTTTCCTCCAGTTGATCTGAAATAATTCTATAAACGTCAGTTTTTTGGTGGACTTTATTCAGCATCTCCTATATGTGTTTCAGCCAAGATGTCAGGCAAACATCAGACTTCAGCAGAGGTCTAAGTCAGTCCTCTCCTGCACCTGTCGCTCTACATGTGTACAAAATGCTCAAGCAGGTAGCCTACGTTTTGGTTCATTTCCTATAAGTGGGTCGGATTAAATTCACAGTGCAGCTGAACCTCAATAGGGTTTATCTGGAAACAAACCGAGACCCCCTCTTGCAAGTGGTCTTGCACCGGTTGTTTTGGTCTGAGTACCATGGGAGTGTTCACAAGTTACAAATAACAAGAAGTGGTAATGCTAGCAAGCTAGTTCAGCTAGCTGCACTTTCTGAGTGTAGCTTCCAATTTTCAAGTGTTATATGTCAGTCATGTAAATGTCTACCCAAAGGCTTGGAGATTTTTTTTTTCCACTTATGTGTCAAAAAAGCACCGTGATCTAGTTTAAAGAATAGAAAAATGTGCATTATGGCTGTAATTACCAGTATCACTATAGTTTATATTTTATTCCAAATAAGTGAGAACAACACTACACTATGTAACTTATGACAGACAGAATAACATATTCTTACACTTACAAATGAAAAGTTCAACTGATGAGCATGAAAAAGCACACCTGACCAGTGCACTTGGCAGTGAAAGACCTGTAGCTTATGGAAGCTAGCTGTTAGCTAAGATATATATTTCTGTGTAAAAGACAAGACTGAGTGAGAGTGAAACTTGTCTACTTCTGCTGCTGTTTTATTACTTGCATCCTGCAATTGGGTCAATCAGTGGCCTTTGCACAGCACAGGTTTGATTGATTTGTTTCAGCCGTAGCTTGAACAGATCTACCTTGAGATTAAAAAAAGCCAACAAGACAAAGCCAATCTGCTTCTGTCAACACACACACACAGATCCCTGCGTCTTCCCTCTTTGGTCCTCCCACTTCCAATTTAAGCACCTCAGGCTATTTCCACCTCTCCCAAAAGGCTGACCACGGAGCGCTTGTTTAGAGCACATCCGAGTTTCACTGATGTGTTCTGTTCCCCTAACAATTTAAACCTTCTGGGTAAACACTCCAGGGTTTGATTGAACTGCTCCAAAAATAAGTGTGCTAAAGTATTTAAAATCGTCATGCTTTCACTTTACTCTCTCTCTCTCTCTCTCCCTCTAAGCTGCCAGTATCTCTCAGGGGAAATACTTGCTTTTTGTTTCACTGAAGTTTTTTGTTCCTCAGAGGGTACCCTTCCATGAACTTCAGATTTCTTGTCTCATCTTTCTCCTCATCTTTTCCTTTCACTGCGCCACTTTCTTCTTTTCTCCGTCGTCCCGCTCAACTGTCATCTTTTCTTTTATTGCCTGTGTCATTGACTTTACTCCGCTCCCTTCTTCTCTATAAAAGGGAATGAAGTTTGTGCCTTTTATCAGCTTCTACGGCGAACCATGATAAAGTCAAATAATAAAGATGCATTTTACAGCACAGTGTGCCAGCTGGTTGGAACAAATCTCCAAAAGAAATAACAAGCGAAGAGCTTTATATTACATTCAAAATAATGGAATAAATCCTTTTTTCCATTTCAACACAGAAAAAACATTTCATGTTGATCTGCCATGACATATTGAAATTTGAAATTTACAATGTACCATGTCTTGTACTCGTTGGGAGAGTTTATAAAATGCACCATGTCTGACAAATATCAGTAAACTATGCAACTTAAGTTTACTTCACTCAAGCAAAATGGAGAAAATGTGCAAGTTGTGCTGTACTGATAAACCTGACACATTACAGTAGCTTGTCGTTAAGTGAGCAGCGCAGCAAAGGTAAAATTTTATTAAACCTTTAGTTAACTAGAAGTGCATAGACCCTGCCATCACCATGCCTGATCTCGCAATGTTAACAACAATTATTTGTGTATCCACCCTGTGATTTGGATCAGTAGTATTTTCTTATTTCGAACCAAAAACGTATCTTCTTGGTGAAGGTGCAAATCAGTGCAGGGCTATTTGGCTGCACAGGAGAGCAGACCCACTGGAAATAATGGCTTTTCTACATATGGTGTTGAAATTGTGCTTTTAGAGTGAAAACCCTGTTTAAGCTGATTTCTTCAAAGCGTGACAGCCCTGATAACGTTTTTCAACTTGAATTTTGAACAGAACAAACCTACAGAATACAGAAAGCCAGTTAGATAGCCAGAAGTCTTAGGCTACCAAATTAAACATATTAATCATATCTTCATATGTGATTAATTTGCTCTATATAACCATATAAATGTCAGTAGAAGAATTAGATAGCCTGAGCATGCCCAAAGCCATTTTCCTCTCTCGAAATTTTCCATTTCCAAATATTAAAGGAGATTTTCAACTCATGAAAAATGCATCTTTTATTTCACACACTGCTTATTTTTACAAAAGTCTCCTCTGTCCTCTAATCTCCATTTATTCCCCATCCTCCCCTCAGCCTCTGTCTTTTCTGCTATCTTCTCTGCCTAACCTTCCCTCCCCTGCTCTGCCCTCCCCTCACCCTCACAAATTCTCCGCTCCCCCCGTTGGCTAATTTCTTTGCTCAAGAGACGGCAAACATCATTAACGAAGATGAGTCATTAACAATGTAATTAAGGAGGGCGGGTCATCCGTACAAAAGCGGTCTCTGCAGCAGTGCAGCAGAATGGAGACAAAATGCCAGTTTGAGGTCGTTCATCTCTGGCAGGATCACACACATTTACAGTACAAACACACACACACACACACATTTCCCACATTTCAGAGTCTGTTTGTCATGCTAGTCTCATGTAGCTCCATCTGGCAGAGATAGCACTGATCGTGGGACTTGTGGCTCAGCTGAGAGGTGATGAAAGACACAGAACAAACAATTGAACTTGGTTTGGAGTGAGGCTTTGAGCGTCCACAGGGAGAAGGAGTTATTATGGTATTGATTGCGAATATTGACTGACTGACTACCTTAGCCTCACACACACATGCACCACACGTACATCAACCAGCACATGCACCAGTTTGCCTTAACTTGCATGAAGACACATGAAAATGCAGATAATCAGAAAAGGAAAAAAACACCTATTTTGCTTGATGTTTTCATCAAAGCATTGACACACACACACAAACATACTGCACACACACATGCACTCACGCTGACTCATTTCAGCTCATCCTGGACAAGTCTCTTATTGATTACTACTGACCTGACACCTTCATCTGAGCAAGTGGTAAGAGATGAGAGAGGGAAGGGTAAAATGCTGGACAGGGTACTTCAGAGAGGGAAAGAAAACGAAGGGAGCCAGGAGATGGATGAGAGAAGATGGAGGTAAAAGGAAGATGATGAGAGATGGATGACAATGGAGCTGGGCAGGGGGGACGATAAATCGAGAGCAGGGTGAGAAGCAAAGCCACCTTGATAGTTGGAGAGTGACAGGACTGGGGGAGAATGATGGAGGAAGTGAGAGGGGGGCCTGATTGCACGGTGTGATGGCTGTGCCGTATGTGGGCCAGGCAGTAATTGTGCAGTGTATTGAACGAGTGCTGTCAGGCCAGCTATTAGCTCCTCTAAGCGGCTGGAGTGGACAAGTGGAACACTACTATAGGAAACAGGGCTGAGTGACATTTAGAAAGAGCGGCAGGGACAGGGGGGGAGGGGGAGGGAGAATTAGAAGGACATGAGTGTAGTGTGTGTGTGTGCAGTGTTGTGATTTCACAGCCCAAATATTAGCAAAGTCGCCTGATATTACTTTTAACAAGACTTGCGCATTCATCTCCATCTGTAGAATAAACAGACAGACAAACAAACTGACACGACTGATCCCAAGGGGAAAATTTCACAGGTGCTGAGTCGGAAGTTTAGAGATTATGGAGTTGGATGGCATCACTCGCTACATCTGCTGCAGCTGATGGTGGGTTATAAACAAAAATGGCATAAAGTATATGACTGCAGCTGCTGCAGAGATTCATGCAAGGCATGGGCGTTTTAAGTCATTTAAATATTCCAGCACTTTTATGAATTATTATAAAGTACTTAAGTATTTGCTAACAGCGTGGGACCAATAAATCTGACTTGACTTAGGGAGAAACAGTGTTTAAATTAAAATTATGATGGTAATGAAATTATAAAATGGAGGCTATGTAATCTGAACAAAGATGGCAAACTATTTATTATTTGCTACATCATCTGCGGCAGCAATTTGGTTCTTAATTTTCACAATAAAAGCCCTACTCATATACACTTCATCACAGTGCTTAACAGAGAGACCTTAAATTCACGTCAATTTCACTCTGTATTTTGCTAAGAACAACTCAAGCTGTTTCAGAACTGTTACACAACTGCTATGTACCAAATATCAATTGTCCAATTCTCCATGTTGTAGATTTTCATTTTTAGTAGAGGTGAAATAAAGAGAAAGAACATGCTGTGCACATTCCAACCACAATCCTTCCTACATAAAATAGACACTAGGTTTTCTCTTGGCATTAATTCTTGGTGCTGGGTAAGCAGCAGTAATCATGTGCTGAAGAACAATCCACTACTCGATTAGGTAACATATGCAAGGGAAACATTCAGCTTCCTCAACCTAATGGACAGTCTCATCTAATCATTCATAGTGAGGATGAAACAATTAGCTGATTAACAAGACAGAAAATTCATGTGTGGCAATTTTAATGATCAATTTACGTGTTGGAGCAAAAACACCACAGATCCCGACCACGCCACAGTTGATAGAGTCGTGTTGGTTGTGTTCAATTATTTCACTGTTACTTAAAACAACAGTTTAAATCAATCAAAAAAATCTAAATTACTTTATTTATCCCTGAGGGATAAATGAGACTGTGAGTGAAATAAGAAGAAATTGCTTTGGGCATTTGTCAAGCAGCATTAATGAATGAATCCATACTCATAGATCTTCAGTGTATTTAAGTTCTAAAGTAACCAAATACTCGCTCTGGATTACTGGGATGCCTGTGTTGAATGGTGCACAGGACAATAAGCAGGTTTTATTTCATTTAATGTATTGTTGCAGCTATATAAGACTTGTATCAACAGGGATTGGAAAGCTAACAGGATCTCTGCGATGGCGCCTAGTTGATTTATTGCACCAGGTATATATTAGAGCAGGTACTCGATTAGGTTTATTCACTTTGCATCTTTTGACCCTACAAATTCCCCACGGTCCTAACCCCCGAGCCCCGTCCGCTGGTTAATCTATATACCAATCTGTCTTTCTTTTTGTATTCACTCTTCACACCCTCCACCATTTTTCTCCATTACTTCACTCCTCCCCTCAGCCTGCTTCTAAAGCTTCATCCTCATCCCTAATTCTCTTCTCTTTCTCTGTTTCTGTCAGCTGTTGTCCCATTATCTTCTCTTCTGCTGCCTTCACCTTATCCACTACCCAAGGGACCACTGGGTAAAGATGGCTGAAAGTGTTCTGCATGCACAGAGCGGGCTGCTCTGAGGCTTCTGCACACCTTGTCCAGAGTACACATGTAAAGGTTGCTGTTGCAGCTTTTATAGAAACAATGAGTATTCATTTCTACAACACTGAACCACTCTCCAGAATTTCACATGACTGGAAACATAATGTGACCAAAAGTATGTTGTTGGACACATTTCTATCCCTACTGTTGCAGAAATAAGAAATAAGATGATCACAAATTAAACTGAGTAGAGCCTTTAAGTCGGTTTGTTTATGAGACTCTAAGGTTTCACGGATAGAGCTGGCCTTAAGATGTACTCGTTTAACTAGAACATTCAAGAAGCTTTCATAAACACGGCTGAAATGTGTCTTTTGCCAGCAGCTTACTAGTAGCAATTAACAACAGCTTGCTTACTATTTTCAAGTCAATTTTAAAATCATGGGAGACCACAAACATACTAAGTGATTTAATGGATTTGTAATATTTGCTGGACAATTTCAGGACAACAATTCCAGGGTGGGCGATAATTGGGACTTGGGATGTCAGGGAAACTTGTGTGATCAAATTTAAAAAAAACATGGTGGTGGCTTGTTGTCATCATCAGCTGGTTGAAACTTGTGTATGCCATCTTTTGCATCGTAAATAAAAAAAAAGGAAAAAACATCTTAATGATGCAATTGCTGAGAAGACAGAATCAGCACAGCTTATACATTTTGCAGCATGTGCTTGAAATAAAGTTTTATTGTCGTTTCAAATAAGGCAAATGCAAGGCAGTGCTACAGGTTGTTGTGACAATGACGAACCCGAAAAGTTTTGTATTTACAATTTGAAATCGGGACGGCTCCAATCCAATCATTAACATTAAGATTATGTCTGTAAACCCCTGACACCATAGGATTATTTAGGCAGAAAATAGGTTCCCAGCAGCCTCCACTGGGAACACCCCTGCCATTAATGGGGGGCGGATTGGCCCCAAAATAAGCCCAATTATCCAGGAGTTCATCAGAGACTATGGGGTGAGGTAAGTTAGTAAATGAGAGCACATGGGTTCAGCCTTATTAGGTTACACTGGAGCGCATGCTGTGTCTCATGGTGCTCATTAAAACTCTGAATGGAAAAACACCATAACTGGTTTGAATCTTGGGTCAAAATAATGCCAGGAGCAAAAAGAATTTAACACTGCCACTGAAGGGATTTGTTAGACTGCTTTTTGTTAGGCTAGTTAAAGAAATTTCAGAGCAAATGAAAATGCAACCACAAGAACAATAAAACAACTTCAGGTGAGATATCTTCATTATTATCAGTTACTCATATTTCTCATATCAGTCTGACATTTATTTTTCTGTTTACAGTTATTTTGTTTTGATGAAATGAGTTGTTAAACTATGTGACATAATATAGCACCAGCAACATCTGGATGGTAGATCAGGTGATAACCATGAGCCCAAATAGTAAATATGACAATGAAACTAATTTGATCATTTTCTTTGGTAATTACATTTCATTGTCCGTGTCAACATTCATCCATTCTAAGCCTATATGCCTAAGCCTAGTGTTTCTAATTATATTCTTTTTCCAGATAAAGGCAACATGAGCAGGTTGGAAGAGCTAGTGCACGGTGAGTATGTAGCATCAAATCTGCCATAGCATCAGAGAGAGAAGATGCTGCCACAACCTTTCATCAGACAACAAACCAGATGACCACACACAAAAAGTTATCCAGAGAAAATCACAAGCATAAATTAAATATCTGACAGAAGAACATGAAATGAGGATCCAACGGGTTGAAGTGGATATGAAGTTGGAAGAGAGAGCTGTAATTAAGAAAAGAGTGATGAGACTGAGTACAGTGATGAACTGTGAATACCAGCCATTGTGAACAAGTAGAAAATAAATGTTTTAGCATTTGAATATTCATGTGTGTTTTTTTTCTTGGTTTAGTCACTCATCTAATTTTGCTGCAGCATTTAATTCTGATATAAAACAAACATTATGCAGTCCGTATTGAATTAATTTAATATTTTCTTTGAGACAAAGAGGACAGAACCAAAGGTCAGGAAAAGATCTCTCTAACAGAGAATGTATGTATTTTCTTGTCTTCCAAATAATGATCTTCCAAATAATCCCAGTTTAAATTTGGTCCTAGATTAAACTCTAGTCCTCCCTCTTGCCATAGTCTTGGTTTGACCCAGAACAGGCTAAATATGTGACTGTTTTGATATAAGTCTGTGTACGTTGCTTTGAGGTAAGACAGGCATTTTATTCTGGGAATAGGTTTATAAGGTATCTTTGAGAACAGCTCTAACAGAGTCTCCTTGATAATGATAATACACAAGTTTATGGAGCACACTGTTGCAGTTTAAAGCTTCAAAGAGCTTCAACCAGCTCTTCCATCTGTTTTTCAGCTAATTCATGCATATGTGCACAGACATGATGTGTGCTCATATAGTACTTGCATATCTTTTCATACACATGTGTGCGCCCACACATGAGGGTGTGTGCAAGGTGATTTAGCAGCAGGGCTGTAGCTCACCCCGAGGGGGGGGGGGGCGATAGAGAGATGAAAATCAAAGGGCCCAACGAGAGAGAAGCCGAGCTGCTCTTAACCCACTAACTATGAATTATGCATGTTGATCGATCGCACACAGGCAAACAATGAAAAGTTCCTAACCTGCCAGAAAGAGATGGATTCTACTTCACCAAATGAAGTGGAGGGGAGGTGAAGAAAACAAGGAGTATGACAGTTTGATAAGCGATATTCTAAGGTGCTTTTTTCGGAGAATGTAAACAAGCCACTCTGCTGGTTTCAGTAAATAATTATTTTTACATCTAAAACAACACTCCGTTTCTCATAGCCTGGTATCAAGAAGTCTGGAATGGTCATAAAAAACTAAATAAAAGAATATTCTGCACGGCTACATAATGTCCAAAAAGGTACTTAAATAAGCTGCATGATAGACATGGGTGATTCAGATCAACACAATAAATACACGTTCCCATGAAATGTAATGGATGAAACATAATTTACAGGAGGAATTAAACACTGAAGAGACATTTCCCATTAAATGGGTGATTAAACATACAAGAAGGACCATGAATCCCACTTTTTTAGATAAAAGAAAGAGCAAATAACCCATCTGATAACACATCATAATATTATTTTAAAAAATGGTTATAAGTTTTATCTGCAGTTAAATGCAAATACTGAAAGACCATCATGAAATACATGATTCATTCATGGGAAAACTGTGAAAATGTTCAGAAATTCTATCATTTCTGGACAAATATGCCAACAGTGCAGTTCTCTAGTTTGTCTTGTCTGCTGCCAAGTCCAAAGGCAATCCTGCCACAACACAACAATAACATAAATGAATCTGCACTTCTGCCCTGCAGTTCAAGAGTTTTTGTGTGTTATTTCACTGGAATTCTCCTGAAGAGCTGGTCTATCCAGCTATGGCTCACCAGGAAATGTAATTTATATATATATATATGTATAAAAAAATATTTTTTCCTTCCTGATGAAAAGAGGTCAAGGTGGAGGATCCAGGATGAGGATGCTGGTTTTCACTGTTGTACTTGTATGCTGGTTTGTATAGGAAACTAATGAGCATGGCTTTGGTCCGAGTGTTTTGGGCTTTACGTAGCTCTGCCTCAGTTTTGTCCTGCGGTACAGGCTTGACATTTAACAAAAGTTCACTCCTCTTATGGAAGAGAACATGGTGCAGTATTAGAAGGACTACTTGTATAATGTCTTTCCAGATGCACTCAAACTTGAGACTCGACACAGCAAAAATACACCACATTACTCTTCTTCTACCTGACCTCATACTGTCTTTTCTTACCCCAGGACAGACAGGACTGTAATTTAACAGTGAGAGCTACTGCGTGCTCTAATACAATGGCTTTGATCGTGTTAACTGCACCCTAGCAAACACTATTATATATGCTTTGCTCACACGCTACACTGTGTAAGCACTGAATTCATGTACACTCTCATGACATGCACACACGCACATATCTCACACAGAGACACACCGATACAATTGAAGAGCTAATCCCTCGATATACACTGTGAGAAGGAACCACGTCCTATGTTATATATCCATCACACGTCCTGCTATCAGCTCCTATAAATACTTGGCTTCTTTTAAATACTCCAGTATTGTTACAATACAAAAATGGCGCTCTGATATAATACACTGTCAAATGTGTCAAGATACTGTTTCTGTGTTGGTCATATCTTACCTCACATGTTTTCAGAGACAAATTTACAATTACTTCCCCAACTTGCACCAACTTGAGTCACTCAACGCTACGTCACACTTCATGTCTTTGTTTGATGAAGGTATATTCAGAGGCATACTTGTCAGCCCCTATTGACACCCATTGGAAATCAAAATCAACTGACAGGTTGGTGATGCCAGGCCATGGACAAACACATACACACACACACAAACACAACTTGTAGAAAATTGCCTTGACTCTTTTCTTAAAAAACTGGTACTAATAAAAAGTATTATTGGTACAGCTTTTGACTGCAAGGCATTGATCCACAAATCAAATCTTCCTTCACCCAATGATGCCATGTACCATGTATGCAGCCACTGTCCTTACACTCACCTTCCAGATGTGCTCTCTTTTGCAACACTCAACTCTGGTTAACAGGTCACAAAGTGCTTAGAGGTCATTGCAGTGTCTGCATGATATCCTCCAGGGCCAGACTGTAAAGCCACTGGCCTTTTGTCAGAAATGGCCTCGAGGTTGTGGCAGCCTCAAGAGAAGTGTGAAACCACTATTAGGCTGCCATTGAAGGGACGTGGTAATAGGACCAACATTAACGCTTGAAGGGTGTTACTCAGAACTGAAAGCAAGCAACAAGCTGCTCGCTGTGAAGGTGCAACAGGGACAGAGAGACATAAAGAGGGAATGAGAGCTCAACAAAATAGAATAAAATGTGAGGTGTTTCAATGCATGTAGGAAGTTTGACGAGTCTTATCAAACATTCATGACCACAAAACTGAATGAAGACCCAGCAGAGGAACTGTCTCAGGAAAGGAAACTTACAGAGAACAGTATCGGATGAGAAGGAAAGCAGTACTGTATTTGTCTTTCATTCATCAGGACAAACCAACAGTCACAGTCAGCGTCCCCTCCTCTGTTACTGAGTGACACTGTGAAGGTTGGCAGCTTTGCTGCAGAGCAGGAAGAGAGCTGGAAAGGGAGCCAGATAGATAAAGTTTAATGAGAGGGAAGAGAAAAACAGGCGGACTCCCCAGGCAGCCGAGCAGAGATCGCTGAGCAATCATTCACACGCAGAAAAACACATTTCTGTTTATATAAACAATCGAGTTGTAGCTTCCACCTGAGTAATGGGTGCTTCCAAACGGCAAACAGGTGAAAGCATAACTCAACAACTAAATGCTGCTGGATGAAAACCTGACATATCCAGTGAAGCAGGTGGGATTTTGGATCTCTGTTGAAGGACACTGAAGTGATGGTTTCTGTTTCAATCTCTCTCTTTTTTTTAATTACGGAACTGCCAAAACACATGGAGGACATAAGCTCAGCACACCCGTTTAAACAGGTTTTTTTTGGTACTGATGCACATGCTTGCTACCATGCTTACTAAATTATCTAGCATAATGATATAGATTATAATATAGATTGCTTAGCAGAGCGTTTCCTTCACAGTTCCCACGGTTAGTCGATTGATTAAATAATTCTAATAGTGCTTTAGATTCTCAATTCAAAATCAGGTATCTGTTTGTGTTCATACCACAAACGAACATCTGAGTTTGTTTGGATCCACCTTTACAAGTGGTCTCAGTCTGTATGTTCAGACTGAGTGACAGAGCTTTCAACATCTAAATGAATCAAACCAAATGTGCAACCTCACCAAACAGCTTCCCGTAGGTGTGAGAGCACCCTAAAGAGCAGTAAAGAGATCAGACAAGAAATAAATGGGGCTCCCTTTTACTGACTTCTCTCATTTCTGCAACCTGCTGTTGTTTTTGCTATACCTCTTCCACTCTTGCTTCGCTCTCTCTCTCTTTTTATAGTATCTTTCCACCCTCACTCTGTCCCTGCCACTGTTTCCGTGAAGTTGTGTTATGAGTGTGAACGTGTCAATAGTGACCAGGCTGCATAATTACACTGAGCCTGATTGAACGTGCCTGCATCTCTCTCTAACTGTCCCTCGGCTTTTCCACAACATGCATCTGTGTGAACTGAAGGTAATCATTGGGGTAAGCAGTCCTTGATGAAATGGATCCATACAGTCACAATCACACCTTAGTAATAGGACTCAGGGGAGTCTGACTGAACAACAAGTAAGTGTTTCACATGGGACAGCAGAGAGGAAGTGCAGGCTACGTGCTGCATCATCACATCTGGAAAACAGTTTGTTCAAGCCTCACTGAACTAATGGAAGAATCCTTAAGTAAATGTGACGAGGGTCAAAAGATCTCACACATGTTATGCACGCAGAGACAAAAGTGCTGACTCGGCCGGTTTTAACCCCTGCAGGGTCACGCATCCAATTAAGACCGGGAGATCGATGGCGAGGTTAGAAAATATTCATGTTGAGAATACAGTATTTTCTAAAAAGGAAAAGTAATTTAATAGTGTAAAGTAAATTCCAGCAGCTGTGTTGTTTTTGGTGGCTCATGTTATATCGTCACATCACTATATGAACAGACTCTGCCATAGATCTGAGTTTAGCAAACAAGACCTTCCTAACTTGTTCATGACTCACCTCGGAGGCCTAATGTAACATTATTGCGTATTTAATCTTTGGCGTGATGTTCACTCTGAGCTGAATGTGTGTGCACAGGAAGTGCAGGCCCAGATGTACACCCTGAGGACACTTTATGTGAAATGGGGCATATTACTGAGGAGGAATGTCTTGCCATTTATACAGTAAATCACTTCTAGTGCAGCATCTCTTAAGAACACGAAGGCATTACTCCAAGATTTAAAATCTAAAGCATACTCAGAGCTTATTTCTTGTGTTTATGGATGCACGTGTGATATGAGGTAAAATACGAGCAGGGTTGACTGAATTTTTGTCGGTGTGTGCTTTAGTATAACAGCTACTATGACAGTACTGAGTGACAGTTAATCCAGAGACAACAGAGGGGGATTTAATGAAGAATTGCAGATTTACAGCAAAGACTTCAGCATGTGGAGAATACAGTAAAGGACACTTATCTGCAGTGAAAAGGATTGTCCTTCAATGGAAAAACATACACACCACCTTCATGAATCAAGGCCCTTCTAGTCTTCTCATATACTCTTTCGCTTAGTGTACGCTGTTTATATGGTATCAATATCCTTGGAGAATAAAAAAACTAATAATTTAGCAAACTAGGATAGAACAGCAATGGATAAAAAATAACTGAGGGATTAAGCTGGAAATGGAGAAGAGAAAGAGTGAGTAATGCGTCTGGAAAGAACTGTAAACCACAGCAGTTACCAAGCCTCGACAGGTACGCCTGTTAATGTCACAGTCTAAGCACCTCATTTGAGGTGTCAATCACAGCAGCAGGTGTTCCTTAAAACCCAGCTTGTCTATGTAAAGCACCTTGCAATGTACTTTTCATTCAAAAACATTAAAGCTGAAATGGGTTGTTAATTATATTTAATTGATCAGCAGATTGACAGAAAAGCTCTATTTTCAATATCATTTAAGCAAACCATACATCAACTTTTATGAGCTACAGAAGCTGCATGGCTCTCTGGATGGCAATGTGAGCCTGTTTAACTCTCCATCACTTGAGCCAAGACTGAAATATATCAACAACGACTGAATGCATTGCCAAGAAATTTGGAGACATTCATGTTAAGTTCATCTTACCTGCAAAAATGAGTCTGATATTTTGGTTTGTGACCAAAAGTACCTGCAAACTAATAATGTTTACATCAGCTGCAGCTGTACTTAGTTTGCTATTAAGCAAATGTTAGCATACTAACATGCTAACTAGAATTAACATGCAGTGATTGACACATTGAGGTGCTATTCTTATTTAACTATATAAAATGGGTATTTTTTATAGATCACAATCGGAGAAGAATTAGTTAGCTCCTCTGACACACCGCGCTGCTGGGGGACTTTGGATGGCAGCTCCAGAGACAGAACAAAGCAACTGTCAGCCGTCATAAACCCCAGTGCCAGTTACACAGCCAGACCAGGAGCAGGGTTGGCTCTAACCAGCAACAAATTGCTGACCCGGTGGGGAGTCAGGATGGGCCGGGGTCTGATTAACTAAATAAACTGCTGGTTGCAGCCCAAAGAAACACATATTGTGTCATTTTACATTTGAGTATAAAGAGATTTTGAGTGAAGATATGGAAAACAAAACCACTCCCAACACGAGGGAGAGTTTCGACTTCCATCTGACATCACTGCGGAATCCTTATTTTAGGATCAACGTCATATTCCCCTGGTATGCATGTTAACTTATGTCTGTCTGACTTCTATACTTCTTGAATATCTATTGACAACAAATGAGAGGGGCTGTGTCCTGGAGGGAAAAAATAATAATTTGCTTTGTCTCTACGGGCTCTTTTGGGAGATGGATGACCAGCAGAGCATGTGACTACACTACACACACACACACACACAC
>CAFUXE010000896.1:715426-756354 GCA_903364295.1 Serranus cabrilla | reverse complement strand
CACACACACACTCTGCATGGATCTTGCAGTGATGACAGGGAAGAGACATAATGAGGAAATAATGATGATAATTAGAATGAGGTTCTGTGCCATTTGGGGCGTAATTGGCCTCACAGTCCTCTACCTGAGAGGCTAATCCATGTACACATTGACCTTTGCACATGCTGTCGTAATTTAAGGAAAACATTCAAAATGCAAGCTAAGCCTTTTGCTTGCTCCCCTCCTTCACCCTCGAGTGCCTACTTCCATTCAAGGTGACCGTGAATTTAAGGCGGGAGCAGCCTAAACCTCAGAAATCACTGTAATGTGTGTATTATACTATTCTTGGTGAGCATATGCTGTCATTTTTAACTGATTTTAGAAGGCAGATACGTTTTCATTTTAGTAGTATCATCATTACCTTTTTAATTTTCTCCAGTACATTAAAACATGTGGCCTGAGAGGCCTCTGTATGCATCATCTTTTTTCAAAGTGAAATCATTGTGTCACTGTTCATTACTGGTCATGCATTTAGCCATGTCAGTGAAATAGATAGATAACCGTTTGGTAATCGTTTATAAGTCCCTGGGTTTATCAAAATCTTGGCTCACTGTTCTAATGATTATAAATTACCTTATTAGCATATTTTGTGCATGAGTATATAAATTACTTGCACTACCTGGACATTAAAGTTAATGAGAGTACTTTCCATGTGATGTTAGTGAGCACTATAAAAGTTCTGTGGCAGTGTGCCACTGTATGCCACTGTGAGTACAGTGAGTTATGAGCCTTCTGCAACGTTCTGCTTGACCTCAAAGTGTGCTGTACCTCATGCCTTTGGTGGAGCGGTTTTGGAAGTTTTGCAGCAGCTGTGGGAGACCCAGCATGGCTTCAAACATCACGGCCAGGGAGCCCAGCGTCTCCACAAACACAGCAGAGTCCAGCAGCAGCAGGGTGATGACTGCGCACAGCACCGTGAAACCGAAGCAAAAGAGCAGGTAGTCCTCGAACGCGCTCCACTTCCAGAAGTAGCGAAAGTCCAAATCTGGAGAGGGGAGACAACAGAGCAGACAGAGAACTTGTTCTCATAACTATTTTCATCAGTATTGTTTACAGTGTGGAAAAACTGAATTGAATAGATAACAGTGGCAGGTAGAGGAGAGAGGAAGCAGGAAGGTAAGTGAAGTTTGAGAGAAAGTGTGGGAGGATTTACCGAAAAGAAAGCAGACGGAACAGCCTGGAGAGACGATCGAATAAAGAAGCAGAATAGGAGTGAGGAAATGTATCAGTGTGTGTGTTTGTGTGTGTATGAGAGTGTTTGTAGTGTTGAAGGGTTAGAGGGTTCTTACAGTATGAGAGGATGGAAACAGAAAAGTAAGAGTGACAGGCAGAGATTGAAAGCTGCAAGGGCGATATAATGGGGAAAAAAACGGGAGGAGGCAAGGCCAGGAATAAGAGCGTTCCATTAAAGGCTGCAGGGAAATTCTGCAAAGACAGCACTCCTAAATCAATACTGTGCACATGCATAAGTGAATGGAACAAAGATAAATGAGATACTCCAAAGCTTTTACATTTCTATTACTTTGGAATAACCTGGCCTTTGGTGGGGCCAGGCTTTACTTTTAGGAGGTTTATTACCTTTGGCTTATAGCTGACACAGCTCTATTTATCTTATGAGGCTTTTTAGATTCATTGATAAATACCATGTTGTTCTCAGGAAGAGGTTGCCAGCACTAGCGACCAAGTATGATTTTGAATTAGAATTGAACCAAGTCACAGGGATCCAGAAACCTACAACAACGTCTCTTCTGTCAGCTTCAGCAGAGTTCACAGCTCGGAGGCTGCTTATGGGAGGAAACATTAGGCCCACACATCTACATTCCCGTCACCATCTCCTCAATGGACCATAATGTGAGATGATCGACAAGCTCTCATTGCTTATGTATGACCATGGAGCTGCAGAAAACCAGCTGACATCAACTAAGGAGGATTGATGGGTAAGTAAAGGCACATTAGTTAGCGTGGGGACTCAAGTGTGGCGCTGCATACTGCCAAGCACCTCACTTTAACATGCGCTGATGTTACCCTTCACACAGGCTGAATAGGCTGCACCTTTATGGGCCAAACTGCAACTGTGAGTGTCCTTGATTTTCTACATCTATATGGATAAGAGATAAATGTTGACAGCAAAGGCTGGTAAGAAAAATCTTCTCAAATGTGGCAGTTTCAGTGAAGCAACAAATTATTTTCATTGGTGATTAGATTCTTTATTAGCATTATTTTTGGCTGCTCGCAGAGCATCAGCTCTAACAAATGTATTTCTTTCAGATTTCAATAAAGTGTGTTTTACGATGAGTTAACAAAGCAATTAGGGTAGTCTTAGCTCTGTGAAAGAGAAACACTTCAATTCAGATGTTGTACGGTTATATTTTTTCCGTGGCAAAATAAACATTTTTTATTTTTTATAAAAGTTTTAACAACCAATTGAAAACACATTTGCTATTATATGTTTGGCTCTGTTGATTTTCTGTTTTGATGTTGTCAAATAAATACTCACTTCTTTTGCACAGTTCCTCAAACAGGAATTAGCAGTAAGCTCTCGAAGGCATATTGTGCTATTTATAATATATAACTGATTCATGAATGGATGAATAATAATACTGATAATTTAACCAATAACAAAAGTCACAGTGCACCCAATCAGGGCTTAGAAACAGGGTTGTACATTATGTCAATATTCACATAAGGTACATATAGGTATAATAGAATGACAAAAACTTTCTGACTTCTCATCAGGTGAGGTTAAAATTCTTTATTTGGAATTAAGTCTATTTTTGAGTCGAACTGTAATGAGTAAAGGGGGAGATTTCCTGCCCATTTTTCTCTTTAAAAGGGGCTTTTGCAATTTTGAGTGCATCTCAGTCTTAACAGCCCATTAATATCATCTCACATACTATACCTGCACAGTCTCACAAAATATTCAGTGCACACACACACACACACACACACAGACACACAGACACCTCCAACACCAGGCTGGGATGTTTCCCATTCCACTCCACTGAGCTGCATCCTGATGTTGCATCCTGGGACAGACAGAGTGAGACATCTTGCAGCAAGTGCAGCGTGGCATATTTGTGGCAAACAGCGAACGTGATTAATGTCTTTATTACCGAGAGCCACAAAAGACACATCGCCCACAGCTGACAACACACACGCGAGGTTGGAGAGGAGTAGTACTACAACACACACAAACTTCTCGGCTCTCTTACACACATACTACTCGACAAAAATTGACTCTTGGGGCATGACACATGTCTGTCCTCACAAACTGTGATACTAACAGAAGCAGGAGAGGAGCTGAAGACAGAGCAGTTGGCACATTTCTGCTCTCACTCAGAAGTCCCTCTTCACTTCCCGTGCCCCTTAACTTTTCAACACCACATCAAACCAAAGTTACCGCAGACACTGTCTGCTGGCAGAGAGACTGGAGAGTCTCTGCCCTTTATCGGCATCATAAAAGCCCTTTCATTTCCTTTTGAATGAGGCCAAGGTGGTGTAGTATAAACATGCTGACAGCAGCAACAATGAGAGGAGTTGTATTTCAAAACTACTGTCAACTTTTCAGTGTTTAAAGCCTCCCGCTGAGCCTCTCCCATTTTCATCTCTCCATTTTTAATTCAGCTTCCCTTTCCTCTCTCCGGCTTATCAGACACACACAGGCACACGCACGCACACACACGTACACAGACACACAGACACACACACACAGACACTAAGACACCGAAAATGCTCTTCTCTTCTTCTCTTACCAAGCAATCCAATCTATTTTCATGCGGAAAGCAACACACCACCTCTCCCTCCTCTTATTCTACTCTCTCTCTCTCTCTATCTATCCCATTTAATCTCTCACTTATACAGCCTTGTATGTTTACCTGCATAATCAAATTGCCCGGAAGAGTATAATGTAGAGAGAAAGCTATGCATCATTCATGGAGTCATCTCTTTTATTTGTCCTCCTGTACCATACATCATCCTCTGCTTTCTTTCCCTGACCAGCTCACTTCCTCTCACTGTTTTATGTTGTTTTTTTCAGCCACCTCGCTGACTAAAAGTGTCTTCACACACACACACACACCTCCTGTGTGACTGCCCTCCTGTCACCCCAGGACAGGACAGGTGGCCTGGCCTTTTCCAAACAGCATCCTCCTGTCTTGTGAGTGTCGAGGCCAAGGCTGCACTTCAAAGACCCCAGAGACTCGGAGTGCCAGGAAGAAGCGAGAAGCTCCCTCTTCACACAGACTCTTTGTTTACACAGAGCCCATACGACATCAAACAATTCAATTACTAAAAACGGGCAAGGAAGCAGCCACGAGGATGTCAATACCTGTGTATGAAGTTACTCGGGGAAGATGTGAAGTTGCTCAGGCAGGCTAAGTCAATCAATTTAGTTTATGTGTGTCTGTTCAGGTGTAAGTCTGCAGTTGTGACAGCCGTAGCAGGTTTATCTGGGGTGTAGCATTATCAAGACTTTGTTTCAACGATGTAAGAGCTTAAGAGCACTCTCACAAGAAGAGGGGGGAGAGGATGATTAGGGATGGAAGGAGGGATGGAGGGTGAGTGAGTGAGTCAGGAAGAGAGGGAGAGTAGCTTTGTGTCAGTCAAGTAGATGTACGGAGGATAAAGTCGCTGTATTTCCCATCAGGCCGAGCAGAGAAAGCGCAGTACGGACGGAGCTTAGAGTAGACAGACAGAGACAAGGATAGACACTGACAGCTAGAGAGCTTGGAGATATGCTGAGTCAGCACCGTCAGTCAGCCAGCAGAACGCTTCAGCTCTGTGGAGCCTGCTCTGTGTATTTTAGGATGTGTGAAAGTTGTGGTTCGACATCTCTTGAGAGCTGCTCAGCTCACTGGTCTAATCTGTGAAAAGGTGCGTTTGTTGTAGTACACGCACAATGTAATGGACTTTTTAATTTTACTTTAATGAGGACAAACTTTGGCTTGGGTGATATGCTTTTCTCTTGATTTGATACATTCATGAATTTCTTGCATATACCATGAGAAAAAGAGTCTATAAGAGTCTATAGGCAGCAAACACAGGCAAATATTCCAAAAACAAGTCAGTTTTTCTGACTTTTGTTTCATTCGCATCATGAATATATGTATATATATATATATGTATATATGTATATATGTATATATGAAGTTGCTTACAGTGCATTGATTTTGCTCAGCCCCTCCTTGCCCCGCCCTCAGCCACTCTCTCTGTTTATAAGACAATACAGACTGATATTAAGTATAACTTAATAAATAAGTATTAGCAAGCTAGTGTCCCCCGTGGTCCCTCTGCCTGAGACTACGTCGCCAGGAAGAGAGCGAGGGAAGTTCGAAGATTGTGCAAGTTAGCCACTGTAGCAGCTTAAACTCACCCAGCCCAGACAGCAGGCTGGAGGCCAGCATCAGCTCTGAGTCTAACCTGTGAAATAGCAGCAGGAAAAAGGAAGCTGATCCGGTACTTGGGTTTGTTTCACGTTGTTACAGGTGCTAAAAGTCAAACATTCTGGTCCTCTCTGCTTCCTCACACTGGTTTTTTTCTTTTATAAATTGACATTGTGTTACCTGAAGGTTAAACCTCTGCATTGACAAAAATGAATTTGAATTATGTTGATACAGGCATGCAACGGGCTAAATCAGTTAGCATACCATCCAAAACTGATTCAGAAATTGGTCAAAGGCAATCTTACAATTTCTGTCTGTCTGTTTTGTTTTTGTTTTTTTTACCTATTGACAGCACATGTACAGCAGAAAAATCCTCTAATACTGTCTTGATAAGCTTTAATAGGCACACCACAGGCGCTCTGCAATCATTTGGATGGACAGAAAGTCACTGAACCGTCCTGAACTCTCTCCGACAGACTGAAAAACCACAGAAAGGGGGGGGCTTGTTTCCACAGTAAAAACATCACTTGGTTTACCAGCAGAATAGGTCTGAGTGAAGACAGATAGGAAAAGGTCCAGTACTCTCAGTATCTCCCTCTCTTCTCTGTCAGCTTTCTGAATAATACAAAAGCTCCTAAAATAATGTCCACTCATTAAGTGACTGTGGGAATGTAACACACAGGAGCACACACAACAACAAATTGCCTCCCTGTGGATTTAGTCTTTCTGAATAGTTCTTATTTAACTTGAGAGCAGAATTTCATTACACAACTGCCTTCTCTGGTAGTACATTTAGTTTATTTATTAGGATAACAATGAGACATGCTGGCAAAGCTTTTCTATGCATGAATTGATCACAAGATCATCAAAACACTCTTTTAGCAATTATTTAAAAATTTTTGCAGTGCATTGAACAATCCACACAGTGACCAGTCGACCTAATTAAAGTAAACCAATTAGGGAAATTAAAAGAAAAAAATCATGACAAGTACCATCTCATTTTAATTCCATAACTGCATCTACCACCCCTCCACATCTTCCGTTCTATTTCGTCGTGACTCCCTCCTGCTGAACTGTTTAGATAATTCCCGGCGGAGAGGAATTCTTTTTACAGGGGATGCTGCACAATGTCAGACTGGCACCGGCACTGTGTGGAGAGCAAACAGTTCAAGACCAGCCATGCGTTACGGGGTTATTTGTGGCAACAAGGACTGCTATTTCTGCCCAAATTCACATCTGTCTGGCTGTAAACTTTCCAGTCATGTTTTCAAGAGCTTCGCTGACTGAGCTCAGTCAACAGCTACTGTACGCCTTCAGTTACACAAAAGGAAACCTCGGCCTTCTCAGCTCTCAAAATAAGTAGAGTAGCTCAGGCAAAGAAAAATAAAAGTAATTAATGGCTCATTTACAGGAAAATGTACAAAATAACTGGAAATGTGTGAGAGGTGATAAGCAAAGAAAAGTGCAATAAAAAAGACAATGCAGTGAGGTCATTTTCACTGAGACGAGCAGGATTAAGATAATACTATGAGCTCTGGAGTCAGGCTGATATTTTTTGTGTTTTTCACTGAGAAATGTGCATTTCTGATCTTCAACATGTACACACAATATTGCATAAAATGCCTGAATACACAAACATAAATGCATGCACACCCACATATGGATCACAGCATCCAGTGCAATTACAGTAACTCTCTGGTTTCCAATAGCCTCGGTGTGTATGTTTCTAACAAGGGAATGAGGAACATCACAACAGGCCGTACACCACATTGCATTTGAGTTGTGATTTGTTTCTGCTGCATTGTCATTTCAGCTTACATATTTAATCCCGATTTGGATTTGTTGCTTCACTGCCCTTTCGGACGTAACTACATGCTTTATTTTTTTCCTATTATCTTTTGTGTGGTAATTTAACAAAATAAATGAAGTTGTAACAGAGGACAACAGTGTCCCTGACAGCACCACAGTGGTCTTTCTGAACAGTATCTGGTCACATCCATCAAAACAAAAAGGCCTGTCTGCATCTTCTATTCATCTATTCACAGATACAACCGGCACATTCATTTGCATAATATTTTGTGTATTACAAAAGTCATTCAAGCAGAAACATCCAAGTATTACATTCACGAGTCAACAATATAGAGTTGCTTGCTTGAATACCTAATGGTGAGGCATTGTGAGCATTTTAATGGAGGTTTCCTACTACAGAGAAAGTGCTATATCCGGCACGGCTGAAAGCTAAGATGAATGTGATATCAGGACAATTAGCTTAGCAAAATCCTAAGGTAACATTGTTCTCGTGAGTTAACTTTTTTTTTACTTTGTCGTAACAATTTTACAGTTTGTTACCTTACTTATATAACCTCAAATATAATGTGCATTTAATGAATAGCTACTAGCGAATAGGTTTTTGCTCATATGGTTCAATGGTTACAATTAGTTTGTCTTATTTATCTATAGTGATTTTATATTGGTCCACTTATTATCTCTTGTTTACCTCTTGTTCCTTCTTGTTTATGGTATGTTGTGAAAGCTAATCAAAGATCAATAAGACTATAATTTGAGAGGAAAAACATGTATTTTAGTCACAGTCTGGTTGGCTTGCAGCAAATAACAATCTTTGTCAAGAGCACTTTCCCCTCTGAGTTTCTGCAGCGGTAGCACTTCTGAAAGTGGGCAGCTTTGACCCGGCTAGTGAACCATGACTTTGTTTTTCCACGACTGATTGCTTCCTCACTGAGTGTATGTGTGTGTTCTTTCTTGCCTCTTGACCCAGGCAAGGCTTAACTAATGAGCTCTTTTGGCATTAACAACCAACAACAACAATTCTGTGACCACTTGACCTCTGCTATGTCCTAATGGATTCAACAACCGTACCTGTTTTTATAAAAGAATACGTTTGGAATCCTAAAGAGCTCCATAGCAGATTCATAATACACACACCATCACTGCCAGGAACTCAGCAGCCCTCACATTACACGCATGGCTGAGCCACGCCTGTTAATGGATAGACAGACACAGACAAAAAAGGTCTGTTCAAACATTTTCTGTAAGCGTATGCTGAGGAAGACGTTCAGCTTCATGACAGGAAGATTGATGGCCCGTTCCTGTGCTTGTTTGTGTGCATCCTGACAGAAAACCATATATCTATCAGTGCAGTCGGTATACCTAACAACATGTGTTTCAGCTTCAGATCCGAACAGTTTTGGCACGTCGTCAAATGCACACATCCACCACCACCACCATCCAATCTACGTTTTTATGTTCATTCTCGCTCTACTGCCTCCGTCCACTTTCGTCCCTAAAAGTTATTGGCAGGCGCCTGCAGCTCTGAGATAAATGAGAGAGTCAGTGAGCCTTTGGAATGGCACTCTCCCCCCAAAAAAGACTTCCATCCAATCACGTCCACGGCCAGCTTTCTGGCATAACCAAGATGTCTGTATGTATCCATAGAAGTGTTTCTTTTTTCTGTCTACTATGGTCTAAGGTGGGCAATAACCCAGAAGGGTTGTTTATTAAATATGAGAGAAATCACACGGTGACTATGTTTACTTCATGGTATTCTATTCTTATTCACTTCATACTTATTCAATACTGACTTGATAAGTGTTTGGGGTTTTTATGTGGGTCTGATGTAATACATCACAGTATAACACAATGCATTACATCACATATCAGTTAAGTATTTTATATGATTTTGCATAGATTTGCCATATTACTGCAGACAGATAAATAGCTATAAATGGAACCCTTATGGGCAATTGCATCTGCATTACTGCATCAAATCTAAGTTAGAAACTAAACAAAAAGTCTCATATACAGTCATGTCAGGTTAATTCTGTGTGCGATCTAGCAGATAAAGTCATGAACTGATATGGCAAAGTTTTTAATTGGAATTTTATATGATTGATGTTGGAGAAACATTCCCTAAATTAATAACATAATAATGACTGCAACGATATTGCCCCGCTCTAGGCATATGTAAATGTCAACATAATTCATTTTCTTAGTGTCTCTTCATTTTTGTATCAATGCTCTACTTAAGGTCACCAAGTTGCCTGAACCCAAAGTCCATAAGTTCAATTAAAGCAAAACAAAGAGGGATCCGATCTAAAAATGACCCCAGGACAATTAGACCCAGTTAAAACCAGACCAAAGGATAATTAGACTTGATCCAAGACGCAGACACAAATAGGCAACACATGGACACACTGGACGCAGCATGATGCACCATCAATCGCTGAGCAGCTGCCATCTCAAAGAGCACATGTCATTTTTCATGCACTTCATACTTCACACTCGCTATATTTTCCTCCTGTGATTATGAAAGTGCGCCACATGATAGACAGTCTACTTGGATCCACTCAAGTATTAGACATATTGACACGCAGGCCTTGGGATACTTGATAACACAGTGGAAACCTTTCCAACTTAATTAGATTGAATATAATGGGGAACCAGGCCTCGACTCACATCCTGGTCCAAGGTCAGTTCTCAGTTACTAGGAAAACCAAAGACCAGAAAAGAAAGACCTTCACTCTTTAGTTCTCTTCTGCTGATCGCTTTATAACTTATTCTCCTTCTTACTGTCAATCATCCTCCTCTCTTTCTCTCCCTTCTCGTGCATCTATCCACTACTGTAAGTTCCAGAGAAATAGAGATAAAAAAGCTCTCCACTGGCATTGTCCTTCAGTTGTCCCGATAGCATCCGTATAAGCCTCTGTATCTTGCCTCGAATGCCAACTAAATCCCTAAATCTTAGAGGTGGTTTGGCCTTAAGGAACCTCAGTGTTCTCTTTTTCAAGTTCACTGTTTGTTTTGGATTTGCTGTCTACTGCAAAATCAATGTTTGACGTTGTTTCAAAGAAAGTGCTGTTGTCCTGTTTCGTGTGTTTTTTAAAGGTTATGCAGTGTGTTGAGTGAGCAGATATGTTTTTAATTATAATTATTATTAGATGAGTTGTTATGTACTAATGCCAAAGACGAGCCCCTTTCAGAATGCCGTTCCAAGCTGCGATATTGACGCCTCTGATGTTTTGTCTTCAGTCTGAACACTTCAGAGGCGTGATGGGGGACCAAATGATATTGGCTCTGTACTGCATTCGGAGGTAGTAACGGAGGGGTTAAATTAGCGAGAATGTTCAAGGCGGGATCAATGTCAACCAACAGTGCACAATGGGCAGTTCTTCCGCCATTATTGTTTTGAATATATCGATTATCGTACACGTACTGCCCCAGCACATACATACATACTGTGCTGTGCTGCCACCGCTCTGTTACACAGCACTGCTGTCTCCTCCCACTTCGTTCTGGGATGCTGGATTGCAATGTGAATGGACTCCAATATTACACCGTTGAGGTTTAGCAGAAACACAGTCTAAAAGGGGCTACTGAGGCTATTTTCATCTCTGCCAGCAATGACATAAGACATCAGCCAGAGTATTAACTAGTTTGCCCAAATCATTCATTTTAACCTTTTCTTTATTCATTATTTTGTTCTGAGAAACCCTAAAGATGCTGACAGACTGACTTGAATTTCATTTTCAGGCAATGGCTGAAGGGACATCCGGAGCTCGTGCTGTCAGTTTTGGGTTGTGGATGCTCATGTGACAGCCGAGCATCAGAGCAGCACTGACACTGAGCTGACAGTGAGTAGAAAGTCTATCATTTCAGCCTGTGCCTATAATTGTAACTGCGTACAATGCAGCTTCTCTGCCTAATGCCCTGCAGTGTGTGAACTGTGACATATTTTTATTGTTTGGCTGTACTCCAGATTTTGGATTAGAAATGAAACAATAAGTTTGAGATTAAACTTCTGTCTTTCATCTTTAAGGGTGTTTGATGTTCATATTTTTATTGAGCTAACAATGTTGTACTCATAGGGTTTTTATGTCCTGCAAGTTTAGGATAATGCAGCAGGAGAATGGGATGCTTGGCTGTTTCCCAAGGGGATTTGCATTCAAATTCATTTGTATGTCATAAATCAAAATGCTTCGCTACTCTGGCTTTTTCCTATAATGCAAATGTCTATATAATGCTGCTTATATGCGGCAGCATTTCACATCAAATAAGTTGTGGTATACATCCATGTAGAAAGTAATATAAGTCACTTATACGCTGTTATACACAACAGGCTGAACAATTATGACTCAGTCACTCACTGTGGTCAAGTATAGTTGTATAGTCAAGCAGTTGTTTCTTTAAGTACATCTTCTTGAATCATCCTGCAGCACTTTATATTTTCATGCTTCGATGAGTGTTCAAATTCAATATTGGCAAAATCTCTTAAGGCTTTGAATCCACCAAAGAGTTTTTTGCTGATGCCAGCATATTTCTTTAATTCCTTGGAATGGGAATGGTGCACTATGCCACCATCACTGTGAGGGGGTGAGCATCTATTCTGTGTTGACTGCTGCACATTTGTTATTTTTTGGGGGTAAAATGTGCTGAAAAAGGGATTTTCTGCTCGTGAGGTGCAATTTCAAAAGATTTGAACTTCTGCATAATCAACACCCAGAAAAAGCGATACAACACCTAAATTCCACCAGTGGAATTTAGGTGTAAGGCTTATCATACATCACATTTGTGGTCAAGATTCCTGAACAAAAAAAGGTAAAAAGAAGAATGTCACAAGGCCACGACTGAAGTTCTGCTGTACAAAACAAAACACATTTAGCAGTGTCAGTAATGTTATGAGGGGAACTGAAACAACTAGAAAATATAAATACTGCTGTCTGAATGTATAGTTAATTGGCTGGGCACAAGGATATGGTTAGCAGACAAATTATTCAGCATTTAGTTGAAGCTGACATTTAAATGACAAATTATTTCTGGATTAAGCCATTATGATTTTTTCATTTAATTCACTTTCCTCCAGAGGAGGGAGGAAGACGATCCATATGAGCACTCACACATTTTGTTCCCAACTAAAAGAAAATTTTAAGTACAGCAGACATAAAAGGGTTGTCAAAGGCTGGAGTGTTGTAGTGGATGATGGAGCTGTGTGTCTTATGGATGATAACTGGACAGAGTGGTGAAGTGCTAAGATGCTGCGACCTTGGGGCTGAGGATGGTGGAGTGGATGGAAGTGAGGAGGTGGACAGAGACGGAGGAGAAGATCAAATTAAATACACTAGGGCTCATACAGTCTCTTCCAGACAAGAGCAAACACACAACACAGTAGTGTGGGTGTTCATACAGTACAATAGCTCATGATGTACAATACATTCAGACCAAAGCAGACAGACAGACTCTGTTTATCACTCTCCCCTGCTTCAGACACGCACACACTCTCAAAGTCAAAGTTAAACCGGTCTGTGTGTGAAGGTGATCTGTGCCGATAATCAGCTGTTGACCAGATGGAAGAATTGGGAGGTTCTGATAAGGACATGGCAGCATAGGGGACCAAAAACTATTTATTGGGGTCTGCCAGGGCAGACATGTTATCAATGGGAGGCTTTCTTCCTAGAGATAGGCAGGTGTAAATAAAAGATAATGGGACTACAACACACGCTGCAGGGTGGGGGCAGCGGGGCTATTATTAGCAGCAGGATTACACTGTGGATGTCAAAAGCTCTCCAGATCAAACAATGTGACCTTCATAGTGGAGGTGATGGTTTGTGATGTGGCACCTCTGTGGGTTTTGCTAATAGAGGAGTTCACATTTACATTTGATTTGTGTGGTCTGAATTTAAATGTTTAACCTACACTGACATTGAAGCATTGTAAGGCAATGACTGTCTAGGGCTTGTAAAAATAACATTATGTCATTGTTGGGCACATCAGGGCATGTATTTCGTAATGCCATGGATATAAAAACACAGCTGTGCTGACATAACAGGCAGCGCTTATAAACCCTATTGCTCCCTTTCACTCAGCACTGTGATCCATCCCACTGACATGTACACTCACAGGCCACTTTATTGTACACCTTTTCAACTGCTCGTTAACGCAAATATCTTATCAGCCTATCACATGGCAGCAACTCGATGCATTCAGGCGTGTAGACATGCTGAAAACGAGCTGCTGAAGTTCAAAGTGAGCATCAGAATGGAGAAGAAAGGTGATTTAAGTGACTTTGAACGAGGCGTGGTTGTTGGTCTGAGTATTTCACAAACTGCTGATCAACTGTTATTTTCATGGACAACCATCTTAAGGGTTTACAGAGAATGGTCCGAAGAAGAGAAAATATCCTGTGAGTAGCACTTCTCTGGGCCAAAAAGCCTTGTTGATGCTAGAGGTCAGAGCAGAATGGCCAGACTGGTTGGAGATGATAGAAAGGCAACAGTAACTCAAACAACCACTTGTTACAACCAAGGTGTGCAGAAGAGCATCTCTGAACTCGAAGCAGATTGGCTACAGCAGCAGAAGACCACATCATCACTTTATTAGGTACACTTTGCTAGCTAAAAAAAAGAGGCTGGTGAGTGTAGTGTGCAAACTAAACACAACCTGAAGTGATAAAATGAGTAAAAACTCAACCTACATGGAAACAGAGTGAATTATATGAGACATTATGAGATTTAACTGCAGATGAGGGAAATTTGATGCGTGATTCTCGAAGCATTATGTCAACAGTTGGAAATGTAAAACTAATTTTCTTGACTAACAATTTTGAAGCCTGGGATACAGGTTCCTTATGGTTGAACCAATTGGATGATGAAGATGGATGACAGCAGATGGCTGCATTTTTGTGTAATCCTGCTGTCAGACAGACAAACCACAACAAAATCATAATCTCCTTAGGAAGGTAAAAAATCATGCATCGAAATAAAAAAATGTTGATGATAGATGGAGCCGCAAGGAACTTGACTGGCTCTGAGATGTGAATTACAAAAGATGTTATTATACAGTACGGTTTATCCATTAAACAAATAATTATCTCAATACTAAACTGCTATTTTTCTGAGATGTCAGAAGTCAACATTGTCTGTCAGATTATATAAGGCAGTTTTCACAATATAAGCAACTGACTTTACATGCACATCGTTATTACATCTAAATGTTCTGCTTGAGCAACACACAGAAAGACAGGGAACGTGATGCTACAATTAAAACTGGTGAGTGATCCCAAGAATCATTAGAAATTATAAAGCCAGCAAGAAAACAGAGAATATTTGTATCTATTGTGGTCTAGTCTCTCAGGATTTGACACACACACGCACAAACACTTCTTTATCTTCTTCCTCAGGGTACAATTACCTCATCACCCAGTCTGAGCCAAGAGTAATTAGCACAGCAGTGCCTCATTATTTAGATAGAATGTCCATTGACCTCCCACACAATGCAACTGGCTACTTTCCTTTGTTCCTTTCTCCCTGTGTGTGTGTGTTTGTGTTTGTGTGTGTAGTTACCACCCTAAGATAATGCCGATGTCAGTTTATTGGAACTGTTTATACCTGTAGCTTTTTATACAACTATAATACTCGGGAGTGGAAATTCATGGCAGGGGTCAATGAGGCTAAATATGTTACCGTTTATGAAAAACACCAGAGAACAAGCAGAAAATACAAAATGTCATTAAAGTCTTTTCTGAAAAACACAAGCAAGACAAAAAATGAAAATGTCTTATATTGATCAACACAAGTAGTGCTATAATAGCACAGTTTATAGCATTGTCTGTGTCGATCAATATGGGACATTTTATTTCTGAATTCCAATGTATTTTGTGCCACCTGTACACAGTGTAGACAAAGAAATAAGAAGCCACAGTAAATGTAATGACTGCCAAAGGAAAATGCAAATCAGCTGCTTGGATTGTTTATATATTTAGCTGTTCATTTGAATCTGTAATGAAGCAAATATGTTGGCACGTGTATGTTAACTACTTTATGAGAAGCAGTAAATAGAAGTGACTGCCTGACATACTTTAAGGTACCGATTCAACATAATGCTCCTTTAAAATTTACATAGGACACAATAAATCATGTTAAACTGGATTTTTTGTCCATGTCAAAATGCTTTGAGTTTTCTGCAAGTCTGTTGTCACTGGTGTTATTTTCTTTGCTGTTGTGTCCTGGGGCAGCAGGACGAGGACAGTGGACACCAACAGAACAAAAAGGATCATAAGGAAGGCTGGCTCAAGTGGGATGTTTTAGCTTATCTTTTCAAGTTTAGTTGTATAAGATGAATAGTTGTCTTCCCCACGAAATGAAAGCTAAACCAACACTTTTCTGACACCAAATAAAAACTGCAAAATTATTCTAAAACAACAAATGCTCCCTTTCATGTGACTCAGAAGTGTAAGTCACAAAATCCAAATACACTGCTTGATAAAAGCTTGTATGTCTTGGGGGTGATTTTATGCAAACAGATCTATAACAAATAAGGATGTATGGACTTTATTCTCACTGCAACAAAGAACAGGAAAGGGACCAGATTTTAGAATCTTATTCCTCATTTCATTTCCCATAAAAACAAAGTGAAACCACAAAATAATCTCAGTGTCAATGCACCCTGTCACAAACATATCTAAGCAAGACTGGGCACTGCTGAATCTGTTCATAAACACCTTTATACAACACATCAGAATCTGATGGTCAGTCGCTCACAACTCTTCCCAGATATGTCCGGACATGTCAAATAAAGTACTTTCCTGTTTGGTAGATGAGCTAGGCCCGGCTTTCAGTGCTTGTTTTTACAACATGATGCAGATGGAATAGGATCTGAGTAACAGCAACCATGTTCTTGCTGTGAGGTTGCATCAGTGTCCAGTCGCTTGTTTCAGCAGTTCAGAGAGAAGAGGGGATGAATAAGTAAAGATTTACAGGGTTGGGGAGAGAAGGGGAATACATGAATGAAGTTTAAGAATGACAAACATAGAGGGAGGAGCAGAGAAAGAGGAGGCTGTCTGCAGGGATCTCAGGGTTTAATGTTGGCATGCAAGCAACACACTGAGGCTACTGCTATGTCAGTCCAGTAGCGTTTTTATGGTATCTTCCCATGCACATAAAATATGCTTGATATTTGCAGAACCTTGCTGATAGTGACCAATAAAACTGAACGATGTGGACTACGAGTACTTCAAATCTGTGTCTGCTCACAGAGAGTTTTGCATCTTGCACTGTGCTTCTATGTGACATTATCTTATCATTGAGTGCGCGCAATGTTCCAGTGTCAAGGTGTTAATTAAATTTGGGAAATGGGACATGTTTTCCAACAACTCTTCTCCTAGTCAGTGCGAGACATGAATACAGTCATCTGAGGAGCCTCAGAGAGGGATTCCTCCTCAGTGCTTTTCCTGAGGTTTCCTCCATTTCTTTTCCCATTTTAAAGTTTTTTTGGGGGGTGTTCTGCCTTATCAAGAGCGGGGGTGAGAGTACATGTTGTATGCTGTACAAATTGTCAAACAAAATAAAACTGACTTGACTTGAGGATCAGTTGCAAACCTTGGCTACTCAGAGTGGACTGTTGGTTTGAAATGTATTAATCTGCTAATTACACGAGTCCCAAATTCAGTAATTATTGCTCTACCCAAAAATTTACTGAGAAATGATCATCTGATAGTGATTTATCATATTAAGGCACATGGTTAAGTAGAATTACAACAGTGCTTGCAAATGTTTTGAGTTTCCAGCATAACCTGCTCTTTGCAAAAGTATTAAAATGACACAGTTCTAATAATCGAGTCTGATACACCGGTTGCAAACTGTGGGAACTACAGTATTTTGCATGGGCATTATTGCTGCTTCTGGGGCTTAGAACCACCCCAGGCAATTGTGGCTTTAAATGAACATGAGGAAGGCAGAGTATTTTTTCTCCCAGCGTGACAGTGGGTGCAGCCAGACCGTACTCCAGTGCTGGCTGGTTATGCAAGACTAGGATTATTCCAGCAGCAATTATGATTAAAATCAGTTAATCAAAGCCCACTTGAGCTTGTCTACTTTTTTCCCCCTCAATTTGCTATTCTGTCAATTATCTGAGCTGCTTGTTGAACACTGTACTGTGTGGAACTACTTGGTCTACAGGAACACTGAATGTTACATATGACTCACCAGAAAGAGCGTGCAAGAGAGACAAACTAATCATGTTTTTTTTCTGATATCCTAGTTTCTCTGTGACATAAGTATTTTTCTTGCCAGTTTTGGATGTTTGTCAGGGTGTGACTTTACAGATATGCATGTGTGTGTATGCTCTGTTTAAGAGCAGTCCTGCAGGCAGCGATGTTCTCAGGAAACACAGTGTGACATGTTGGAGACGAGTCAGAAAAGTGTGCGCAAGTCTAGTGTCTCATGGATGGCACAGTGCCCAGGGCACAGCATCACCTCTCCAATTAGGACAGTAGGAAAGCAGGCACCCTGCTACATCCTTTACTACACACACAGCTGCAACTTCCTGTTCCTCTGCAGAAGGAGTTATCACAGAATTTAAAGTTTGGAAACTTTCTATGAGAGGATTTGTTTTTATTTCAGGGCAAGTTTGAGTTGGATGACCCAGTCTGTCAAACTCATGCGTGACTGATGAACTCATGACATCAGCACATTTAATCAGGCCACCATAGATCATGTACATGTGGCCAGTTATCCACTAAATAATAAATACCAATAGAGAAGATTTTTATCAATTGTAGTGCAAATTTTCTTTAAGGCACGGCTATTTGTGTCTCTATGTCTGTATGTGAGACAGAACAAGTTTTCTCTTAATGAGCAGGCCAGCGGGGTTTGACTGTGCATCCCTCTGATCAGGTCTGATCGGAGCACAACACACTGAGCCACGGAACCGTGAGAGAGTGAAGGACGAGAGGCTGAAGTCAATCTCATTTAAGTTTCCCTCAATGAGGGAATAATGAGGTTAAACCTCAAAGGGATCTGTTTATCATGCCACCTCTTTGACATTGTGGATTCAAGGACTAATGTGCATTAACCCTCTAAGAATCGCATAAGGCGCTGGACGATTTAGCTCACCTTTTCTTAGAGATTCCTATGTGGTATCACAAACCACAACAAATATACTGTATCATTTCCTCAGCAGGGGTCATACGCTTAGGGAATTTGTAATTAATATGGTTCTTGGTGTGTGGCTTTAGTAATGGGGCCAGTCAGGCTGCATTGCAGCTGTACTTTGCCTCCAGAGTGTTTCAGCAGCAAGAAAAAACAAAGAGGCAATCAACTGGGAGGAGAAGAGGGAGAGAAAGTGATGAACCGCTGCACCCTCCTGACCCTACATCTCCGTCAGAGATGGCCTCATCTGATTAAAAAGACATGTAGCTGCACCTTTGTTACGGTTTGCCATCATTTACATAATGTGCTTAGAAATTACCTTTTTTTTAACCACACTTGAAGATGTGCTTGGATGAGACAAAGACTCCCACCACACTGTGTCTTTCTTTCTCTCATTGGAGCACGCCTGACAGGTTTCATTCTCACATGCACAGTGTTTACAAAGGCAAACAATAGATAACACAAAGCTAACACATATTACAATTCAAAAATTTTTTAAATTGAGTGCATGTGATATGAAAGAAATATCAATGAATATGTAAATGTCATAAATGTTTTTAGAAATGTGAGCTAGTTTATTTCCATGGTGGGTTTTTTCATGTTCCACTTTTAATTTCAGTCATTTTATGAATGAGATTCAGTATTTACTTTGTGACGGTTTCAATTGGATTTTATGAGGGTTTGGAAAATTGGTGACAAAAGTTAAGTTAGTACCCTTGCAGTGGGTACACAGAGAATAAGAAATGAGCGGCGTCAGACAGTGTCCAATCTGGACACGAGTAAACTAAATGACAATTAATCATGTTCTCATAAGTGGATGCTAAACCCAAAGGGAAAGAACATTACAGGAGTGAAAAATCCTGATGTTACTAATTCAAGAGTTAAATCCTGACTGAATTAATTGAGCTGAAGTGCTAATTGTGTGCTGTCATCTTTTGAAATGTAATATTTCGTGCATTTGGACTGTATGTCGAATAAAACTATCTGATGAACTTGTGCTCTGGGAAATATTTTTTACTATTTTCAAACGCAACAGGATGAAATTTTGAAAAGTAGAGAAAAATTCATAATTTAATGATTATTGTTAATGAAAATAATCTTGGTTTGCAGCACTGGTCATGTTTGTGCAGTTAAATGTTTAGGCTCAGTTAAAGGTTTTATATGGAGTAACTTTAAATATTGATTGTCTAAACAATCTTGGTTTCTTTGAGCTTTAGTCAGGATCAGGAAATGTTTTAAAGCATTACTTTTATATATAGTGACAGGTATTGATACCAAGGATATGAGAGAATTGGCTGTGATAAGATTTTTTGTCATATCAAACAGACATCTGCACCACAGTAAACGTGCTGGATGGTCTTTCATCGAATTAACAGGCACTCTGAAGGTATTGACTTCATGTTCGATTATCAGTCATCTGTCCAGCCTGATAAATTAATGTCTTTATCAACACATCACATACTCTCTCTCTCACACGAACACACACACATGCACACACAATCTAGTACCCACACACTACAACAGATGTGCAACTTGCTCTGAGACTCCCTTCCTCTCTCCCTCCCTCACCCACTTACATATGATACACATGGGTAGACATACCCTAACACTGACACCCTGCTGTCGGGTTCTATGGTGGAGATGGATGGTGATAGCTTGTGTCTGTTTGTCAGGTCCTCTCTCCAGTGCTGGTCTAATGAGGTGAAACTGTCCTGACTGACTGACACAACCAGTTCAGCAGGGTTAAAGACGAGTTCATGAATTACTAACCCACATCCATAAATAACCACAAGGTACTGGAGCAGACCCTCAGAGAGAGGCTGAGACATTTTCTCTAAATCTTTATTTTGATTAAAGAGCAAGTTTCGATTCTGTTTGACTTTCTTGATGAAACATATCTCAATATATAATATATTGTTGGATGTCTCCCCCCATGGAACTGTCTGCATGCAGACGGAATGCAGATGTTTTCCCTTATTTTTGCAGATTAGACGTCAGCTGAAGTTCAAGCTGTGTTTTCAGAAGAGTGGACCAAGATGCTAATCAAGTCCAGTCGGTACAAAACCCACAGAAGAGGGACAATATGGGGAAATAGTGGGTGTACAGTGGCAAGTCTTTAAAAAACAACTTGTTGAAAAACTTTCATGAAGTTTTTCTCTTAGGCAAAGCTTATTTGGTGTGGGTATGTTCTGTGATTTGTGCGTTTATGTGCTTTTGGGAAGGTTAGTCATTTGAGAGTAGGCAGCAAAATATGCACAAGCAATATGGTCCAAAATCAAACAAGTACAGAAAAACTACTAAGATAATGTTGTAACCAATGTGGGTATATGACATGTGATGATCATGTGATTGACACCTGCTTTTTTTGCATGTATACAGTGACTTTACTGTTGTAAACACTACTGTTACTGCTCCTAGAAACAATATTTAGAAATCTTTAAAATATGCATTCATTCTAATCCTGCTCTGAAATAATTCACTTTTTAAAATGTTCATTTAAAAAAAGCAATTTTTTAGTAATTAACAAGACCTGCAGAATTGATAAAGAAGCAGCAGATCAGAATATGAATGAGAGAGATTAAAATCATAATGATACCCCTCCAGCTGGTTAGTGTGAGGATGAGAAAACCTTCACTATAAACTTTTTTAATCAATGTTACTTTGTGATTATTATTTTTTATGACACGCAGTGTGATCACAAAAATGAGAAGGTCTGCTTCAGGACATCGTGCTTACTTCTTCAGTGAGACTATTGGTTAGGTTTTTTTTTCTAAGCATTAACAACAGTTTCTCACAGTGAAGATGGAAAATATTTTCTTTTTACTGTATTCAACTGAATGTAACTTGCAAAGCATTTGCACATCATCTTTTTTGGTATCAGGTTTATAACATTAATAATGGCTCTGTTCTATTCAAGTGTCGCATTAAGACAGCGTGACAGTGAGCCAGCGTGCATCATACCATGACCCTAAAACTAAAAGGAATTCTGCCGTTATTAATTTTGATTTATGTATTATTTTGTGTACAACAAACACACACATACATACACACTTGGGAGAATTTCCGAAGCACTCCTCATGGATGCATTCATTTCAGGACATAAGAGCAACAAACAGCCAAAAGGGAGAGTCAATCTTCTTGTTTTAATATCCAGCCACACGCCAGCGCTCCTACTGCCAAAGGTATCAAACACTGAAGGGACACACCGGGCACAACAGTGACTGGGAAAAAAAGCATCCTGCATCCGAAAGGTAATTACAAAACTTATCTTGGGTTTAGGAAAATGTTTTTACATTGCTGCTCTTCTGTGAGTCTGTGAAAAGCTAAGCAGCAAAAAAAAAATCTCCATAAAGACTCCCTCTGAGGCATGTTGTAGTATTTCCATTTTTTAAAACATTCTGCCCAAGTAATCCAATATACTTGATTTCTAATAAAGCACCTCTCACCTGCCTGACTTCATTTGACTTGCTAATTAAACTTTGCTGTTATCTGAGCTTTAATTAAACACACTTGACGTTGAAAGTGAGCAGAACACTTTTCTGTGTGTTGTAGGATATGTAAATGAAATTGGTCGGGTTGGGCTTCTGTCTTTGTGTCCGTGCGTGTGTGTGTATGTGTGTGCATGTGCATGCGTGTGTTTGTTACACTTGATTTGTCCTGCTGCAGTGCTGCCTGAGTGTTGCAGATAAGGGTGAGTGGCAGAGTCATCATACTCTGCACTGCACCATTCAGTAATTATGCAACTGTGACAGTATAATAGGTCAAAGTCAGAAACAAACTCACTTATACTGTACTATGGTGTATTGTTTGTAACATACTGAGCCCAAGAACCAGCCTCAAGTTAAAGGTTTCAGTTTGGGTGAAGCCTGGTAAAATATTCAAGTTGGTGGTGAAAAAATAAATGATTCAGCTTTCCATCCCCTTCAAAAAGTAAATGAGAAAAAAAGCCCTGAGCCCCAAACTACAGTTATGTGTCTATTGATTCAGCAATTTATTTAAAGGGTATACTTCAAATGAAATAAGTTGCTCTTCAATGAATTTTCAGCAGTAAGACAGCCTGAATGACTCAAGGTAGTTACCACAGCACAACAGCAGAGAGCTGTGGCTGTGCAGAACAGTTATGGTGTGAATTTATGAGGCAATAAGTTGTTGGAAAATAGCGTATGTGATTACTTGCTCTAGCCTGGGTAAATAAAAGAAGAGTGAAAGTTCATTTTGCAATATTGCAGACATCAAATTAGCTACCGACTGAGCAAACATCCTTTAAACAATTCCTATCACATGTCTAGTGTCTGCTCAGCCACCTCTCCCGAAGAGGTTATCTAGAGCAAATTGAAATTGCATTCGCCACTTGAGTGCTAACGGTTTTAAGGATGGCCGCAGGGTCAACACCAGCTATCAAGAGTCCCATCTCTTCCTCCGTTTATGGTCTGGTGAGCCTCTCACTGGATCCCACAAACAGGATGCTGAATAGTAATTGTGGCTCTTTGCTATGTGACTCACAAAGCAGTGTTGTAGGCGAGAGCTGAGTGTTGGCTGGTAAATGTGAAAGATAATGTTAAAGATAAAGACTGCATGCACAGGTTATAAAAAGACCTTGTGTGGCAGCTAGCACTGAACAGCCTTATGCTTACCCTGCTCTTTCCAAGTGTGTAGCAGGGCCAATGGTGGCCTTAGGGTAACATAAAAATGTGAAAATAGTTTGGTCCATTTTGGGCTACAGCAGAAACATGTGGTACTTTGTGCTCTGTAAATGAATATAAAGAGCTCATTCTAAGCTTAGAATAAAACATAATTCTGAGTTTCAGGCGATTATACACGACTGGACGACTTGACATTTCTGCCAATAGAACTTCCTAAATGCCAACCACTGGTCCTTTACAAAGACAGGAATTGTGATTTGGTTCCAGTGAGAACCAGTTCAAAATGTTCCAATCCAGTGGAGTTGCATGCCTCACAGCCAATTCCTTTTAACAAAACCTGCATGATTTTTTTGAATAGGTGCACCATTTCAAAACAATGATTTAAAACTCATGCGTCTTCACTTGAAGAACCATGGCAGCGTGACTTCATTCATGAAGAAAAAAGGATGACTGTAAAAAATGATACATGGGCAAACATGCCAGGAATGCCATGTGTTTGACACTGCATCCCAACGAGGCAACATGTCTCTTATTGGAGGGTCATTCTCCTGTGTTATAATATAGGCAGGTAAGCTCAGTGTATATATTTATTTAATCAGGATAACCCAAATGAAAATGAAAACACATACACAGAAAATGGATCATGAATCCGTGATGGCATTGTTATCAATAAGATCTTATCAGTTTCCATCTCTTGTTTTTTAAGAGCAGAGATCAAATGTGTTGTTATTCAGGCTGTGCTCTACCCGCTCCGACCAGTAGAGGAGGATGTTGTTCCACTCATTGGTCTTAAAATTAACTTCTGGTTTCAACTCAACTCCCTAAATTCTATTAATTGAATTGGATTGAATTGAATTGTCTATTGTCATTGTACAAGTACAACGAAATTAACAGTTAAAGTGCAGTAATAAGTAGAACATTAAAAAGCATGAGACCTTTAACAGACACACAAAGCATACAGTAACGGCGAGGAAGTACACTAACATTTAATCAAAAACCAAACCAAAACAGTTAGATATATTAGAAACTTAAATAATTCACAGAAAAATAGGCGCAATAATTTCCTAATTAGCCTTTACTCAGTTTCCCCAGTCCTTACATTTTCCTACTTTCATTTGTTCAAAGTTCTACAATTCTACACTTTCATTGCACCAAGCCCGACACCTAGCCTGGGGTCACATTTGTCTTTGAACATAACTTCTCCCCTCGCCGCCCTATCAGCCTTCCAATCCCTGTATCATAAGGCCAGCCCTGTTAATGTGGCACCCTGGGGTAGCCACTGGAAGTCACTGCAAAGTCATAACTCTGACTCAGCTCAGTGTGAAGGCCATTTCAAAGACTCTGCTGACCAAGCACATATGTCCAGATTTTAATATCTAAGTCAGGCAAACTTTAATTTACTGTAGTTTGGTTCTTTGGATCATAAATGTTCTTTGGAGCTGATGACTCATACCTTACAATCAATTACATAGAAATATATTTTACCAAAGAAATATTTAACCTGTAATCTCCATATTAAGTTTGAAATCTATTTGTGTTAATGTAAAGAAAACATTGTAACGGACTTTGTAAGGAACTGAAAAACAGACTCTTGACATTTTTTGCTGTACTCACAGCACCATCACACACACACACACACACGCTTTAATTAACCCAGTCCATACCTCCTTAGACTCATTAATGATGAGGGTGACCTTGCGAGAAAATTAAATTCTGGTCAAATCATGTGGATTCTTTTCAGCTTCCACTTTAATGAAAAGGCAAGACTTTATAACAAAAACAAATGCACTTTGAGTGTGTTCATGTCAGTTAAGGCCTGGTGTATAGGTAGTTCGTGTATGTGCACCCTTGGCAAAGAATTGTAGAATTGTAGATTTCATACCATGGTCAAGAGAGGAAAAATGGGTGTGCATAATTTATAACATCAGACCACTTCAAGGAGAACATTTAAAATGAAAAAAGCTATGAACAGTACCAAATGTGCTTTTAGAGGTACAGTGGGAGAGGTGAGTTTTTTCCTAACTGATAAGAGCTTTCTTATACATGGAATGCAAAATAGAATTCTGTTTACACCATGACATCATCATCAATGGCATTCTTGCATTGCGAAATAAGCGGTGGTGATAAAATACCTCACTGAGAAACAAAACACTACCCCAACTTGACAAAACAATTCTGTCAGAGGAGCTTTGCTTCCTTGACCACACTCCTTTCAGTCATGCTAGCATGGCTCCATCCTTATATTGTTCTCCATTTCCCTGTATACAACAGAAAGCAATCCAGCATTGTTTCCTGGCAACAATGATGAACACCTACACTTTGTTGGAGAAAGCACTATGTGAATGCATGTGGATGGATACAACAGTAAACAAAGTATAAAAGCAGACCAGCAGGCAAACTCATTGTGAAAAAGGCATGAATATGATTCTGTAAAGCATATTCAACTCATGTCACAGCATGTAGGATCAGTGGAACGATGCACGGCCAGCTGGATTTTGCAGAAAAGAATTTGGCTGCATCCTACATGAATCAAGGCAGCATGCCAGATATAGTCAACAGCACACTGAATACCATTACGCTTTGATTATACCATAGACTGTATAAAAATAATGATAGATGAATAGATGCAGTTACTGTGACTATCCACTGGTTTATGGAACTGAGCTCGGCCTTTCAGCTGTCACCAAATTGGTTTGTTGCATCAAGTTTATGTGCAGAATGAATCGGGAGCTGTAATGAAGTTAGGCCATCATGCTTCATCAAAATGAACATCATGCTGTATTGAAGAAGACTTAACATTAGCATTTGAAACCATAAACGCATTAAGAGAATGCAGGTTTAACGCACTTCCACATTGGAGGTTGCCGATTGGTTTATACTTATCAAAGACACTGTGACATGAGCCTCTGCTGGTGGTGCAGCAACCACAGGCATGCTCAGTGTTCTTTGTGCTTATCACATTGTTTATATCAGTATTTGCTGAAAAGTCAGAAGTGCAGGATCAAGAGTTGCAACAACTTTTGGAGTCACTTAATCCAAAAGGCACACTCAGGGGCACTGCAGCGACCTTAAACCTAGTTTTAGGTGATATACAGAACATAATTTAGCAGACATGTGATACTTAAATATTAGAGCCACCTGCAATATGCATATGGTAAGACATGCTTTAATGTATAGGTATGGGAAAAGGGAAATCAGAGCAGGTGGGTGCTGGGGGAAATCAGCACAACCAGAAACAACAGAATCAGCAGCATAACCTGTAGTTGCAATGACAAGTGAGGATTCTCTATTTGATGTTTCCTTTCAGTTTGTGTTTTCCTATATCTGTGTTTGCGTTTAAGAAGTGAAAAATGAGGTCAGTAAGTAGGGAACAGGTGTTGGCAGGCGGGCAGCCGGATCATTGATGACCCTGCTACGTATGGCACACATGGACATCAGTCTCAGATGTCCCTTCCAAATGGAGAGACGTTAAGGGAAGGAAGATGAAGAGAAGAGGTGGGGGCAGATGAAACAGTAACAGAAGGACTGAAAGAAGAGAGAAGAAGCACAGTGGAGGAAGGTGGGAAAAAAGCAGGGAGGCGGAAGAAGAGAAAGATAAAGGGCAGAGAAGGCTGCTGGGTGGGTAGAAGCACAGAAATGACAGGAGAGAAAGCTCAGCATGAAAGATCTTCAAAAACAGTTTCGGAGTCAGGCCAGCATGCATCTTGGGGAGAAGAAACTACTTTACATAGAGATGACCCTGATCTGTTGGCAAGACTTAGCGATGGAGGGAGGAGCGGGGCAGTTGGGACGAAGGGCTTTTCTGATCTATTCTTGTCCTGACCCCACCATCCCCCATCGGACCCGTGTTATGTGAAACCGGACCTCAGGCCCGTCCTTCAGAGAGGGGGGGGCTTGATATAAGGGGCGGTCATGCTGTGTTTTAGTAACTGGGGTCATAACGGAAAAACTTTGATTGTGATTTGATCCAGAGCTGCATCACTTTTAATCAATCATCTCTCTGTATCTAAGCCTGTTTAACATAGAGTTGGCTCGCAGGCAGACTTATAGTCCAATGTATTTGCAACATGTGTGCAAATACTGGGTGAAGATAGATTAAAACCTATGGAAATCATCCACCCTCAGAGAAAACAAGCAATACACCACCGCCAGTCATCATAAATGATAAAATTCAACATGAAAAAGTTAAAGCGTGGGCCCTAATAAGAAAAAAGTGCTCATGATGAGTAATACACCAGCATGTTGCTGAGACAAGAGAAGCACAGATGCCAAAGATAAAGATGATCATTACTCTCTCGTCCAAACACACATAATCTCTCGTCTCTCAATCAAGAGTCCATTTAGGGGGATCCCTACTGACAGTGACACAAATGGACACGTTCTGTTCTGCTTTATAAAGAAATATTTGCCACCTTATAAATCAGTCAGCCTAAAATCAAACACTTATCATAATTTATGTCTTCAATAACGGCCTCTGCTCGGCATGATCAGAGTATTACAGGATTCCATAATTCAATTTCCCTACATAGGCTGTTATCTTTTAAAAATTGTACTAAGATTGAATTTCTGTCAGCCCATTTGCAAAAGCAATCAACTTGAGCATCTGTAAAAAACACAATTACCCATAAAAGACAGCAGCCTATAAAGAGTGACCCTGAAAATAATCTTGGAGGGGCTTCTTCCCTCAGTACAGCACACACACACATTCACACTCAATGCAGAATGGATGCTGATGCTTAATCTTAGCCCTCTCCATCCCATCTGCAATTCTCCATCACCTTGCACCAATGTCTCATCCACTTCCTCTGTAGACACACGCACACATATAGTTGTGCCCAGAATAGTCTAATCCCATGTGTGACAAGACAGCAGCTAATCAATCCATAGGACATTTGTGCTTTGCTTTGCACTTTCTCAAATATCTTAATATCAATGACACAATTTCATTAGCCTCCAGGCTTCAACATAACCACCACACAGCAGCATCTGTGTTAACATCTAGTCACAACGAGCCTAAGGTGACTATTAAATAAAGAATAAGGCAAGTGAATGTCTTATTTGTGGTAACTAAGTGGCTTTCAGAGGAAAGGCATATTGAAAACAGCAGCCTTGCCAGCAAAGCTTTTCCAATGGCCCCCTCTTTTGGCAAGAAGTAGGAGTTGAAGCACTTGGCATCTAAACTGCTGACTGTGGCATGCTGGATATGCCATTCACTACCCTGAAATAATTTGTTGAAATTACTGAATACACATGATAGTGATTATGTTGCTGTGTGCTTTAATTGTGTGGTTCGTTATGTTTGTTGTCGGTCAAGATGGAATGAAGCTGGTTACCTGAAAGTCGGTGTTGCTTGGTGCTCACTCGGTTGCTGTTTTGGACCGTGCAGCAGAGTTGGAGCATGGCAAACATGGTGAGGATCATCACCACACTCTGGAGCAGCAGGGTGAGCTCAAACTGCTTGCCTATCCTGTAAGGACACAACCAATTAAATTCCAGAGTTGATAAAGGAGAGAACTTAAAGATTACAATCTAAAAATACACTTTAGGGAACTAATCAATGCGCCCTTTGCAATTAAAGTGAGCATAATAACAACAAATAGACAAGGCATGTATCGCCACAGTTAAGAAAGAACATAATACTAATCAATTATATGGATTTCTATTACAGGGCATGTCAAACAGGCTATGAGCGGCACAGAAAGACATTATAAATAACACAATGTTCCAACCAGATTCCATAAACAATCTATAAAATAACCTCTTCTGCTCCTCCAGTCGGAACAATGACCCGTGCTCTCTGATGTGTAAAACAATATGAGAAACAGCATCACAGTGAACAGCATATGGCTTTGATTTTACTGTGTCTGATTTATTCTGTGCTTATATTCTTTTTTTTCTTCATTGCTGACCGCAATACTGGACTAGAGATGACCTTCAACTGGCCTGTTTCTTCCATTGGACAAAAAGGAGAGAGCAGACAATAAAAATCCAAAGACAGACAAGAACTCATGTCATTTTGAAAACACAGGTCTTTCCCTGTCCTCCTCACCAGAAGAATATGCGCAGGATGTTGGCTATGAGCAGCACCAGGCAGACTCTGGTGGAGAAGCCCTCGCTGTTGCTGCTCCTCTGGATGTCCTGGTACTGTGGTACATAGGGCAGGGCTCCCCCAAACACCATGACGCAAGACGCCATCCAGGACAGCAACGACCATGAGCTGTCCATGTCCTCCTCCTGCAGAACCACCTCTGCATCCATCACACTAAGAGAAGCTCAGGGGTGTCCAGGGGGTCTAAAGGTTGCACCTGTGAGGCAGCAAAATGAAAGGGATATAATAGCAGATCAGCAGAGTTATCAGTGATGGATGTTCTCAGGTAGCCAGAGGTCAGTAACAAGGCCCGAAATTAACATTCCCCAAGCCCATCAGCAGTAAAACTTATTAAGCTGATTATATTTAAATTCCTCCATTATGTCTGGAACAATTTGTGTTTGCCTGTTTAAAATAACTGTCCCTGCTGACTACACAATACTCTCCCTCCACAAACAAATCTCACCTCACCACCTGCTCATTCCTCTCCGCTGTTGTACCAATAGGTACAAGAACTCATTCCTGTTCACTGCAACCGAACTGCACAATAAGTCACCTCTGCTTAGAACTGTTTCAACTGCTCCCCATCATGGACAGCACACCACACAACATATAATAATATGGGTCAACTCATTTATACTAAAGCAGTTTTGCACTAATGTTCAGATTTTTGCACTGATTGTTCTAATATTCTGCTTACCTTTGTTATGTAGATTTGTATAGCATTTTCTTTTTTGTTTTATTTCTATTCTATTTCATTTTATATATTAATTCCATTCATCTATTTGTCTCCATATAAGCTACCATAACACAAAATTTCCCCCTCTATCTATTGAAGAAAGACAGTGGTTCTGGCTTTATGGCCAAACATACACATTTTAATCTTTCTTTTTAGAACTGCTTTCTGAGATGGTAAAACTTACTCTTGGGTTCATTCTTTAGGTTACAGAATCCACACTAGACAGTTTTTTGTCCTCGACCATTAAAGCTGGAGTGCAGGACTGTGAGATATAAATTAAAGATTCTTATATTGAACCCCTTGCCAAACTAGTCCTCACTGCTACCAAGGAAAGCTCACAGACAGACACCAGTGTTTTGGGGTCTTTGGCAACGTCCCTGCGCTGTCGCCCTAAAAGACTTGAGGAGATCAGTCCTGGAGGCAGGGCAGATGCAGTAAGCTCACCTAAATGTATACATCATAAGTACATATTGACGGTGTTTGTGTAATTCGTCTTATTGCCAGAGGGGGGAGACAAAAGTTCTGCACTGCATGTTTAATAGCTGTTTACCACCATGTGTTTTTCTCTAGCTATTGTGTATTTATCTAATTATCTATTTCATATCAGCATCTCTTTATGTGTTTTAGGTTGATCATGCTTGTATTTTCCTTTTCCAACATTTTGTTATATTTACCAGTGGTGCATATAATGTTGTATTTTTAATTATGAATTGCTTGTTGTGAATTGTTTTATTTACTTAGTTAAACATTTGGCAATTAAAGCTTCAAAATCTCTACAAGTTATTTGCTTTGCATTTATGATTTTCGAAAGAATTTATGGAGCAAATGATCAAGTCATCAAGTAACAGTGATGGGCCATCTACATGCAGTGCACGCAGTATATGTACATACATGCTGTATGAGCAGTGTTGAGGATAATTTAATTTAAAGAAGAAGAAATGTCGCACAGAGAGTGGGTAAGTAGAGTGCAAGGAAAGGTTAAAAGGCCAGTAAAGAGATGACAGACAGGTATTGGTGGCACTGCCGAGGTGTCCTCTGTGGGAAGGGTCAGTATTAGCTGCCACAGTGTGGACATGACAGGTCAAAATGCAAGTGTGTGTCTCCTGCTAAATACGCCACAGGTTCTTCACTCTGAGTGTTCACGCAGTTGAACACATATTATTACCAAGCTGCCCTGTCTGTAACACACCTTGTTTAGGAGCTTAAGTGCACAAATCCTCAAAACATTTTTTTTTTTTGCACCAAGTGCCAGCAACATTCTTGAGGGGATAATAATGTTAGTTACTAATGGTAAAGAATTCCCTCTCTCTCCAGAGCATCCTACAAAACAAATAGAGTGACTCATTACATTTCAGACAATGTGATTTTGTAATACAGATTGACTGCTCCTTGGAAATGGGAATGGCATGTGGGCATGTTTGGTGTAAGAGCCAGTATGTTGCTGTGTACACAAAACTGTGACCTACAAATTCTGAGCAAATAGTGAGAACAAGTGTGCCATGATTCAAGTGTGAATCCCAGCACTTGTGGCTGTGTGATAACAATAACAGTGTGATTTTCATTGTCAAGTAAAACTGAGAACCAGCATTAAATCCTTTGCTCCCATACATGTTTGTCAGTGTCAGCTGACAAGTCACTCAGTGTGGCTTTGTGAGCAAGGCAACACACCATGAGGTCATGCAGAAATAAAATTAAAAAAAAACATATCAACAATGAGTTCTCTGGTAAGGTTTTACCACATTGTGTGTGATTGCTGATAGTAGGCTGTTTCAACACGCAAAAAACAGAGATGCAGATAAGGCCAGGCAGGTGGATCTGGTTGAGCAAAAGCCAATTCCCAAGTTATGTGTATCCAAAACTGCAGATCAGCCCTTGACACAGAAGTGTCTTTTTTACAGGTTTGCAACAGTTAAACATTACTCAAGAATTTAACAAGGTGTCTTCAGCCACACACACATACACACACCACAGGCGCCGTATGTGTTGGGCCACCTCTAGAGACAGGACATGCGGTTATGCAAGCAAAGCATAGCTTCATGGGGCTGGGTCACTAACATGCCTGAACATACAGGCATCAATTTTGGGCTACTGGGCAACTACAGCAACAGCACGCAAATAATCACCAATAGCACCGTCTGGTTTCAATGTTATAGGTTGATATTAGTACACAGAGCGGGTTAAAAGTGTGCACTGTCGAATCTACCACACTGAGAGCTTCTTTGTTCCATTTTTTTTGTTTTTCAAAAAAGCTCGCCTGCATGGAGCCCACAGTTCTGGTTACGTCTCGCCCCATATACAGATTTTATGTATGTCTAGGTAGCAGAATTTAATATTCAACGCTTTACAGGTAAAACATAGACACATTCTAACTTAACTTACCAGTCTGCTTCATTCACTTTCCTCCACCTTATATAAACACTGACTCGCACACTCAAAAGGTTGTTTCAGCGTCAAAACACACCGGGTTCCCTGGCAGTTTCAACTTTTAAATCCCAACTCGTTCTCAAGAGAGGAGACATGCACGCGCATGCAAGCACAAATACACACTCGCGCGCAGATACATCGTTGTTCACTATTACTTTCAGACTTACCAAATTGCAGCATTAAACATACAGGACGTAAGCCCCCTAATGGCATGTAGCTGGTGAAAATGTTTTGAATTAATGCCCTTTATGCTCCTCCTTAGCTCATGAGGGGTAAACAAAACTAAGTACTACTGTACACGCTCCTCATCCAAAACTCAATGTTCCACATTTCTTTGCACGATGGCACAGCTCTCGCGATATTTTCTGTGTTGTGGAACAGCTGACTCTGCTGTGGGTGGTGCAAGCAAGGGACTGCTATCTCTTTCGAACTGTTTTAAACCTGATAGTGAAAATAATCGGAAGACAGCTTCTTGAATTTTGGTACTGTGTAGGCAGTGATAAACATTTACACTACAACATGGCTGAGACGGATCCCAAGTCTGTGCAGGACCTGACCAATGTGGTGAGTCGTGATCGTGATGGCAAGCTAGCGTTAGCCACAGCAGCCTAGCCTAGCAGAATGCTAACGATGGCAAACTATCGTTAACTGGTTTGCAAGCAAGGGTTAGCCAATAGCCATGCTTGTAGCATTTTATTTATTTGTAGGATTAATTAGCTTCACGGGTACAGTGTGTTTAGCTTGTTTACTGAAGCCTGAACGTGCCGACTTTTGTTTAGGACGTTATGTAACGTAAATGGTCAGTTGGGCATTAACATGACATCACCAAATCAAAACCGAGTAAACCGCATAGCATTACATAGTTTTGCTGCCGTGTAACGTTGCTTCCGTAGAGAGGCTTATTCTATTACATATTGTCAATGTCCATTGGATTGAATGTGTAGTTTCACTCAAAACAACTTGCACAATACATTGAGTGTCTTAACGGCAAATGTAGCTGGGTAATGTTTCCGAGTGTTGTCATGGAGATAAGCATAAGTAAGACTTCAAACTTCAGTTACCATCCCAAACCTTTATCAATGTGGTAGTCATTTTTTAGGTTGTTTTTGTTACTATATTCCTATTTTATTCCCCATATACCTTTGTATTCACAGAAGCCGAGCTTCTTTCAGACCTTTTCCCCAAGGACGCACTATTGCAAGTTTCGAATTTAACGCCATATTTTTAATTAGTCTTCATTTTTATCACACTGCATTTAGAGATTAGGATAGGTCTTAACCACAAGTCTTTGGCATCAGAAGAATTACGTTTTTAAATTAAACTAATCATCAGCACCTGGGGGCCGGATACCACTTTAGAAACCACATTATGTGATGGGAAGCAGTGCATCAATACAAAATAGGGCGAATTCATTTTGCATTCACTGTTCTGCACATATACTTCTCACAGTGGTTCTCCAGTGGTTACTGAGCTTTTACATTGTTGTCAAGGAAACTGGATACTTCTTGCTACCATTGCCCTGCTGCTTTTTTAAAAACCATTCATAAACCACAAGCTGAGTGTTTGAGTGGGAGTGCTGTTTTTCCAATGACAATAATTGTAGATAGTGAAAACTCCTGACATGACAGCATCATCACTTAAATCCTCTTTATCGTATCATCCTCAAATGAAACTGGTCAAATTTAATGTAAGACTACCACATGCAATCAGTAGATGTATTTATCTGTGGCTTCGTTGTTGCACTTACAGTATTTGTGCTGTTTGCTTCACAGGTCCAGACACTGCTGCAACAGATGCAGGACAAGTTCCAGACCATGTCAGACCAGATCATCGGGAGGAATATCCTAACTAAGAATTTCAAATGCAAGCAATTAATTGTCCATTGATTAAATGTATTATCAATCTAGTGTAATATAATCTAAAAATGAATTGATGTTTTAATGAAAGACTGACAGACTGACGAGACATATTTTCACCCAACTTTTTGAGTTCTTATGCTATTACGGGCCTTAACTGCTTCTCCACTCGATGAGATGAGCACGCGCATTGATGACTTGGAGAAGAACATCGCTGACCTGATGACCCAGGCTGGTGTTGAAGAGATTGAGGCAGCACCAGAAAAGGCTAAAGAGGGTCAAGGCTCTTAATGAAGGTAAGCGGTGGAGCAATCTAGCTTTGGAAACAGCGGGAGATAAGTTTACGGACATAGCTTTTATTCATGCTTTGAGGTCTATGGTTGTGTCCCTTCCATATGCTGTATGTATTGACTTTTGTTTTACATATCGTGATTCTTTTTCAGAAATAAACGTGGCAAAATGCATGCTTGTGTATATAAATGAATCCATATTTTTTAAATAATTTACTACAACATGGACCATTTGTTTTGTCTGCAGGTTCCCAAGTATTATGGCGTGAAGTCGGTCCTATATTCAGGAGCAGAAGACTTTTCCATTCGGAAAATGACTTCTATTGATTTGATGTGTCGTTGTGTGAAATGCTTTTTTATATATTGAATATTGTGATAAACGGTTACAGTTATGTAATGACTTGAAAAGTTGAACGTTATTTGTAAGCTAGAATAGTGTGATTTGCCCTTCAGAACTTATGGATTTTTGTGCGCAGACCTGGAGGATATCTCGCCGCCATCATATAACATAATTAATTAAACCCCATGAGGTGATGGCTGATGGGGACAGATTTGCCCTAGCCTGTGCTGAGAAGTACAACCCGCAGGCTAACAGGCCAGTAGAACCTCCATCCCTACCAACATGGGAAATAGGCACGGTGAACATCTGAAGCCTGTAGTGTTTTACAAACAGCGCTGTTACTACCAAGGTGTGGGATGCATTCCAATTTCAACTGATTTTCTTCTATTAAAGCTATTTAATACAATGCTGTCTGTCCTGTATTACACAATAAATATTTGGCCAGGTGCTGAGTGAATTTTTTAAAATAGAAATATAACTCCTAGGTGCTCAGTGTTTTTCTGTATTTATTTTTTTAACCCAGAGTTGTATTTTATCATGCAAATTATTTGGAATGTCTCAGTGTTGCATGTTTTCTTCTCGTCTATATTGTTTACAATGTTTTGAAATAACATTTTAGAATTACACTTAAGGGTAAATTGAGCTGGGAAATTGGGAATTTACCTTCTACAGTGCTAAATAAGATGTTTTTATCTGATAATTAATGTGGACCGAATTAGAGGTAATTGCAGCAATGCTTACTAAAAAGTGTGGTACTTAACTGCATAGTAGGAATCTTTATTCAAATTAGTGCAAACACAAAATATACAAACAAAACTAACCAACAAAATTAAGTGCCAAAAAGCATCATACAAATTAATAACAGTAAACAATTAATGAATAACAGCATCAGTATTCTAATCATATTAGGAATGCAATGTTAAAGTTCTGTATGTATTAGAAAGTGAACGATTCCTGAATTGCATCTTAGTATACGAGACTGGGGTTTTAGATGTGTAAACTCAGAACTGAAAGTCTGCCTCCGTCATGTCGATAGCCCAGGCGAACTTGTCCCTTTGGCTCTTATTGTAGATTTTTTCTACAGGTACCTCCATGTTGTTACACCTGAATGAATGGAATTAACGATTGTTAAGCATACTCTGCAAAATAAATAGTTTAACCCACCAGTAAATCTCAAAATCATTTCTCTTAAACACAGAGGCATTCACATGGAGAATATTAACACACCAATACAATACAATCAATACAAATGTGAGAATTAAATGTAAATGAAGAATGGGCGGTGCATGAGCAGAAAACATTTCATAGAATAGAATTTTCCAAAAAAAGTTGGGATGTTGCTTTAAATGTAGTAAAACATGGTCATTTGCTAAGATTCTTTTTTTCTTTTCTTTTTTTTTTTTTTTACATTTGTTCAATTGAAAGCTGTACAAGGACATTTCATGTTTAAACTGATAAGAGTTTTTCTTGTAAAAATACTAATTTTACTTTTGCATTTTTGTTACTTACATTTTACACAGCATCAAGGTTATATGCTGACCTTTTGAACACATTCAGTATAGAGTGGGTATGAGAAAGGAATTGACTACTTACATTCGTGCTTTTACTGTACACATGAAGATGAACAAACTATTCTATCATAATAAGCAATACAGACAGCATAGCTAAAGTAACACTATCACCTTGAGGCAAGAGAGAAAATCAAGAGAGTATGTTGTGTAAAAATGTTTGATGAACAAATGGCTTTATACTTTATGTTACTTTATAGATTCAACATTTTGTATTTTTCTGGAAACTTTTGCTTCTGCAGATATATTTTATCCACAGTTCAACAATCAATCAGACTCAGACTTTCTTTTAAAGTCAGATGACACAAATCATTTCACTACAAACATTCTTTATTATCATTTCTCTGAATAGATAATAGAAATCAGAGTAATCCATTGCTTTAAATGTGTTATTATTTTACTATAAATGCTGTGCTGCTTTTCACATTTGGGTTCTTGTAGAACCAAAGACTTTCCAGAAAGACTGGTTAGTCAGTAGGTGGTTTGTTTACACATTTGAACCTGCCTGTTAGTCCCGTAACTCAGGTTACTATTGTGATTTACACTGATTGAAAGTGAACCAGCTTCAGAAATTAAGTGTCTCACTCAATAGTTTTACTTTGTGATAGAGGCTCAAGGTCGAGGTGGCCCAGGTGGTTCTATTTGAAAACCCACAACTGTCACATATGCACACGGGTGGATAAAATCAGGTAGCAAGTTTGTAAAAGAGTTTTCACAAAGGCTGTTCAGAGGGTCCATGTTAGTATTCACTCACCAAGCCACGCTGATACGTGGGTCCAGGTAGTTGAGCTTTGAGGTACCCAGTGCAATCTGTTTGTTTTCTTCTCTGTCAGTCGCCTGGACCTCCATCTTCAGCAGCTGCTCCTCACAGCGCTTCACTGCTGCCTTCTTCCGCTCCACCAGCCTGACAGAAAACATACACAAAGGCAGGTGCAATAGAGTCAGACACCCCTGATAGAAATGTGATCGAAATAAGACCGCGGATTTGGTCTTGTTTGTGAATTCTTTCCACAGTTGAGGGAAAGAAAAAAAGCACAGTGTGCTTTTGTCAGTGTGCTGCCTAATTCAGAAGTTGTGTGTAAATAATGATAAGCAGTAGGTAATATTCTACCTGCAGAAATATGCATGTGCGAAACAGTTAAACACTCTAGGGGTGACAGTTACACCTGTGTGCCTTACAGTTTTCATTTTGAAATCTCACCACGGCAGGCTACATTTCATCCTACATCCTACATTATGTTCTGTCTAAATATCAAACATTACAAACATTTTGATTACAAATGAAAGGCAATACACACAAAAAAGCAGCAGTCCAAAAAGGTTGACTTACTGCACTGTTACATACAACCTACAGAGTGTAATTACCTTTGGCTCGAGGCACAGTCTGTGAATTAACAGCAGGCAGCAATCACAGTAACCAACATGATCACAACATGCAGCTTAAACCTTTCTCTAAGTACTTGCTGTCAGTCAGTTCTAACTGTGTTAATGTCCACAGATTGCTATGTCTCTGCACTACTGTGACACTCACGTCTGCATCTTGGGGTCCGAGCTGCTTTTGGTCTTGGCCTCCTTCTTAGCCTGTTTCAGCTCAGTCTTTGCTAGGGCCAGAGTTTCCTTTCGTGCATCAATCTGAGAGGAGCATATAAGAACAAAGCCATTGTTTCACTTTTGGATAACTGTTAGCTTCCAAATATCACTGACTGAGCTGGAAAGATTTCAAAGATTCGCTGTCACTTTAAATCTACTCCGGCCTTCGTTGAATAAACTGTGACACAAGAACATTAAAAGTACCACCATCCCCTGTAAATGTTTATGTGATGAATGATTGTGTCACATAAACCAAGACAAGCTGTTTCTTACCTTGGCCTGAAGGTTAGCCATAGACTGATCAAAGGTCTTTGGCGGCGCCCGCTGGTGGTTACACAGAATGGCAACTGCTCTGTTGGCCCGGTTATAGGACAGCAGTTTCTCTGCCACATTGTCAGTCTCTTTGGAGGGTTACAGAACAGTCATTTGCATTTTGACAAGAAAATCCCACTGAGAACACAAATCTGACCACAATTATGCGCAGATATTTAAAAGATAAAATCACGCGGCTGATGATATTATTGCCCACCCACCATCTGCACCGAGAATCTTGACCTTGAACACACACACACAATTACAGGTTGCTTCTATTTCATCCCTACAAGCTTCATCTATTCTTCCTGGGGTCCGCGCAACACACACTGCAACCACATGCCATCCTGCAGATTGGCTCTCAGTGGCAATCCAGAAATGAGAACAGAGTGTGACACTTCTATCTCTGAATGAGAAACGGTGGCAGAAGCAGCCAATGGGACCCTGATAAGAGTGATGCAGAGACGCGCAGCACTGGGTACAGTGATAATGAACTCCTGCCATGGCTGGAAAAGCTGACTGACATCAGGGTATCTCAAATCAAGCAAGCTAAAAATAAAAAATGTCAAAAGTGTGGCGGTGTTATCATGAGACTGCATGACACAAGCAGTCAGGTAATAAGACATCGATAAGGACCAGACTGATAAAAAGGCTATAGTGTTAAAGATACTGATACCTGTCTATCTGTTTAGGAATATAAGCCCATTAGACTGTTGTTAGACTACTTTATAGCATCGTGAGTGAGTGTGTGACCTACTGGTTGTGAGCTCTTTGAGCTGCTGCTGTAAGGTGATGGAAGCGTTGTATGTCCTGAAGACCTTCGCAGTCAGACCCGCCATCAGAGAGCTTAGGTGCTTGTTCAGCATGCCTGTCTAAAATGAGAAATGTGAGGAGAAGGACAAAGAGAAACACATTCACACCAGTGTGGTATAGAACAAATACACTGTCATCACAAAACAGCTGACTGAATCAATCGGTACCACTAGGTGGCACTGTGGCTTTGTGCTACTGCAGCATTTAAAGCCTCTGTAAATGTACCATAACAAATAAAAACACATAAAACACCATCTCGGCCTTCATTATCATCATCATCCATTAGAGTGGAGAGATTAAAAAAGATCACTGTACTATTTCCTCTCTGACATTTGGCTAGGTATTATAACAAGTTAGAGCTGTCATAGCCAGTGGTTAGATGGCCATTAGCTCCTGTCAAATGGCTGCAGCTTCAACAGAAACAGCACAGAGATGAAACAGAGTTAACAGTGTAGGGGCGCACACTGACGTGAAAGCAAAACAAACACGAATGCTTGCTGCACACATACTGATATGAGGTGCAAACACGTGGACTCGAGAGGCAGATAGCGCATGCATTTCTAAACACAGATGAAAGCTCACAGATGTGGGGGGAAAGAGGAAAAAAACCACACAGACGAGCTTGGTGGTGAAATCACAGCTCCAGCAAAGGAGGAAATAATTCTGATGATTCTGCTTGAGGATTACGATAATGATGCGGTTGGTTTAATCAGAGCAGGGTCAGGACCTGGCTGTCTGCGGCCACACACTTGTGGCCGCAGACAGCAACATTGTGAATGTGTTTCACTGCAAAAGCCTATTAGAGACAGGGGGGAGGTTTGGTTTCATGTAAATATATGTGTGCATGCATGTGCTGGAGGGCACCAGGTACACACATCCGCACACAGTTACGGTCATGCCTGCCTTGCTAATGAGCTACCTAACTCTGCCCCTGCAATGCTAATGAAGGTGTCTCCGAGACTGAGGAGCAGGGCTCTCACTCCCCCAACTCCCTTGGCACGCTGTATTGTGTGCACTAATGTGTGTTTGTGTGTGTCATCCATGTCATCTCCTAAAGCATTATTACAATAGCCATTACACCGCAGTGCTAATTTCCTATCTATAACACAGGATGCTATGTACTGGACTTTTTCAATTACATACTGCGAGACGAGTTGTGGTGTTAGTGACTAATGCCTGGGTGAAATACTGACTGGTGCCATTCTAAACTAGCAATGCTACCTTTCATTTTTTTACTGGGTCCAATGTATGTGTTCTCTGCCTCAGTTCCCTGTAAAAAATAAATAAATAAACAATGGTGGAAGGGGATACAATGGAGTGGAGGGGGAATGAAATGTTCCAAATAAAGCTTTTCATAGGGACTATACTACACAGCCAGCAGTAATTTAATTTTTGTGACTGAGATGCAGTTAAAGAAATCCCTCTGAGGTTACAGTCAACCTGAAACTGCAGATAGTGTGTTTACTGTAGCTCTAATGATGTGGATTCTGGGGAGGAGGCTTTCACACCAACCTGACAAATAGCTGCATTTTCAGCTCAGACAAACAACATGGCAGAGCATTTGGAATATGTCATCTTGAGGAGCACTTCTGCTCTCTCCCTTTCAAATGTCATTCATTACAATTGCTTGTTTCAAACACTGAATGTTTGAAAGCAAAGGCCACATTAACTCAACAGGTGCATTGTGCACTCTAATGTAAGATACTTCTGCAAAATCAATAAATCTGCATTTATGCAATTCAGTTTAGCGCTTTTTGAAAGTGGCAGGAGACAAAACACGAAGGCATGAAACACTACAAAGTGCTGGATTTGAACCCACTTACAGTTAAATTATAGTTCAGAGACAGTTTGAGTTGAGAGACGACTTATCTCTGTACACAGATATTTACATATGAATAAAAAGCTAA
>CAFUXE010000896.1:654701-715391 GCA_903364295.1 Serranus cabrilla | reverse complement strand
AGTTAAATCATCAAGGCAGAATATTCACACCCTGAATTTAGTCACTTTCTTTGTAAAATAAAAAAAAATGAACTCCAGTCTATGAATGCCTTAATAAGGACGTAATATGGATTGGAATGGATAGTATATTTTATGAAATGAACCAATGTCATTATCAGTTTTGCTAATCCGTTTCTTTATCAATAAGCTTATGGTTTCTGATTAATTTTCTGTGAGGAATAGATTAGGCCTGCACTGGCTTTCTGAATCAACACAACAGTGTAGATGAAATTAGAGAATGTTTGTCCAGCATTCCTTTTCATTTAGGTTTTCTTCTTCAAGTAAGAAAACCTGCTGATGCCCAACTGTTAGGACAGCATGCATTGAAGGATCTGAAAATCTCTAAGGCTGACAATTTTCTAAATCCTAACCGGTTCTCAGTGCCGTTTTGAGAATACCTATGATCCCTGTTTCTACTTAAGTAGAAGTGAATTTTGAAGTGAAATTTCTTCTTAAAGTCTTCTTAAAAAAGTTAGGAACTTTTCCATCAACTGGTCTAGAGCGAATAAACAAAGCTGCATTAATGAACTTTGGTTAGAAGATGGTGTTGTCATGTGTTTCTGTAGTCTAATCCGTTATAAAAAAAGTAGTAGAAGTAGAGATTTCCCACGACAGAAAATGGAAAGAAGTCTTCAGGGACTGGATTTAATTGGGCAACCAATTATAATTTTTTATGTCAGCTCGTCTTGACCTGCAGTCAGAATTTATTCCGAAAAAGTTTCAATCTCCAGTTTAGCGCATTAACTATTTTTCAAGAAAGAAGAAAAGCACCTCAAGCAAGCGTAAAAACTACTATGCGCATTTTAGCAGTTTCCATCAAGCTTTTCTCATGCAAATCTTCAAACTGTGCATAGAAATGTGATGAAAATTGTTGATGACAACATGACTAGTGACACAAAGTTCAAGCCACCCTGAGCAATGTGTTTGTTCTATTGTTCTAAATTTAGCCTTGTGTTCCCAGAGCTTGCCATGTGTATATTAAAATCCTTATGTCACCACATGTTCACACATGTGAGCAGTGAAGGAGCAGTAACACCGCCCTCACCAGTCTAATTTAGCTCCAGACACCTCAGAGGCTGTTAACTGAATAAAGCTCAGAGTTATTTAACTCTTAAACTCACCTCCTTCTTGGCACATTTTTTTCCTTTCCATCCAAATATTCCAGTTTCATATTAAATCTAATGTCTTCTTAAGTACATAAGGCCATTTAAGGATAGCAGCAAAGTCTACAACTCCACTTCCATCATTCTTTCCATTTCTGCATTACCCTCCTCCTCATCTCGGCTTTAGAGCTTCTGCCTGCTCGTCAACTCTATCCTTTCCATCTTTCCTCCCTCTTTTACCCTTTTCCAGCCATCTTCCACCTTCTCCCTCCTAACCTCTCCTCACCTGGACCAGCTGTCACATTCCTACGTCTCCTTCTCCTCCTCCACATCACCCTCCCTGCACCTTCCGCTCTCTCAGTGGCCTGGCCTTTGCGGGTGCCAATCAGGCCTGCCCACAGCAGCCATTACCATTCCACCTCCAACACACCCTGACATTTCTTGACACACTGGAGGGCAGAGAGCAGAGGCAGCGCACTCCTTCATTCAATTGCTGCATCTCCTCATCTCACCCTCTCCCTCCTGTCCTGTCTTGCATCTTACTCTTCCCACCTGTCAATCTTAATATGCAGACACCTGACTGTCTCTCGAGCCTTCCTCGAGCTTTCCTATATGCATCTATTTCTCCTTCTGCTACGTTAACCTCCGCTTCTCCAAAGTGACCAAACATCCACCTACAACCCTGTCTTTCTCTCTCTCATGTCACAAGACATGGTTTTCATCAGCAATCAGAGCACTTAACCCCAGGTTTCCAGGCTGTTGCTACTCCTGTAGCAGTCACCTGGTTTCCACTACATGAAACCTGGATATCGAGTGATTCTGAATGTTTCCTCAACAATGCCAATCTGCTAGCCTGGGGTATAGTCTCAAATAGACAAATAATGCTGTTGCTCTTGTTTTATAGAGACTGAGCGCACCCTAAGAACCTCCATGTCTCCCTGCGGTGGACTAACCGCGTGTGCAGCCGCTTCATTCTGTGTGGCCTTGCTGCCTGAAGCTAGAGTAAAAGGTTGAGTGTACCGCCAATTTTTATGTGTGGAAATTCATCCGCCCAGCGTGTTCTCTCTCCATTTCCACATGCACCCTTTCATTTTTATCTGCCAGAGTCCATCCCCTCTGTCTTTTGAAACTCCTTTTCTGCTTTCATTCTCCCTGCTTCCAATATTCTTCCCCTTCCCCTCACTTTACCCCTTTCATCTCTCCACACCAATGGCTCATCCTCATTCAATCTCATCTTACACCGTACAATTTAGTACCTGGGTTTCCGTTACTGCAGCCTACTGCAGCCTTCTGTCCACAGAAAGTATTAAAAACAAATCTATTTTTTTGCTTCACAATACGTTTTCCTAAAATATTACACACCTCAGGGAGAGTTTCTTACACATATTACACAACCTCAGAAAATTCTGATACTTACACAAAGTTGGCAATCAGTCAAAGCATTTGTGAGCAGTTTCCACAAAATCCTGTCTTTTAACACCCAATGTAGTGTGGTAATGTTTCACAAAAGGTTCAAATCTACACATCATACATTAACACGTAGTAAAAAACAAATAAACAACAACAAAAAAAACTCACATTAAGGCGGTCGAAGAGGTCATCTCCAGGTTGTTTGTTCTCCATGAACAGTTTAAGATTCTTAAAAACCTGAAAAGACATCAAATGTCATGATGTACTCATGTACATATTATAAACACTGTAGAACAGCAAACCAGCCATCAGTTACTAGTCATCAACTGCCAATATTACAGGCCCAACTGTGACAATCTGGATGTTATTCAAAAGCATTACAATTATTTGATGCAATATATCAATAAATTAATCTGGAAAGCCAGAAAAGTGATGTGATCTTGTAAAGGTTAGTTCACAAGTCAGATCTTAAACACTATAAATCACCCACTAAACACAAATATGTTGGAAATAAATGTTAGAAACATGAACCATGCTATGCGTGTGTGTGTATCTCCATTTATTCATCTCAGAGTTGAGCAAGAGCAGTAAAAGTTGGCACAATTACATGTGGCATTTCCAGCCACTCTATGGCTTCCACAAATGCACCATTCCCCAAATAAACTGGTAAAATATGCAAGACACCAATTAATAGCAACAGATGCGTTGCTCTATGAAACACACTGACATATTCACTGGCTGATTTGTGTGGCAATGTTGCTCCCCTTGGCAAACAAACTGAAAATATAAAAAGTAAAGTGCAAGTGCTTTTGGGATGAAAATGTAAATCAGTGTCTGTGTAAAAGTCTCAGAGAAGCAGAGACACCAAAGTGAGCTTGCCTAATTGGTTTGTTGTGAGTGTGTGTGTGTGTTTGTGTGTTAAGAGTAGAAATATTCATTTAGAAAAAGGCTAAATAAATGCTCAGCAGGCTGAACATACCCAACACAATGCGTTTATGCATCTGCAGGTGTCCCCGCACTCTTGGGCTATTTGATAAAGTCATTCAGCGTTTAAATTGGATACAAATTGAGGAACAAGTGGAGGCTTGTTTTTAAACAATAGACGATCCACTGAGGACATGAGCAATTGCTTTTTATTAACTCTTATGGGTTCTCCCTCTTCCTGCTGAGAAACAATGACTTTTTCTTACCATGATATATCATATGGAACACACAGTATTGGCAGTCTATGTCAGGCAGAGCATGGTTCCATTTCATTGCTATTTTTATATCCATCCCCTGTTGTGCCCCATGTTCTCTGCAATGCAAGATTTTTGCAGATGCAGCAAATATTGATAACAGTAAATGTAAGCCAAATATATAAACCCAAGTATTAGATTAAACTATTTCAACCTCTCCTGAGGTTAGAAATGGAAATCCCTTCCCTCCACCCTAGTTCCATTTTATTCCAAGTGACATTTAGCAGCAATCTCACTGATTTCCCTGGGAATTGATGATGCTAAAATATGCAAGGGACTAATTAATTCTAGCTAATGTGTTGCTTTTGAATGCACTCATTTGAATAATTATACATTCTGCCAAGAAACAAAACACTTTGGCTGTCAGGTGCTAACATTTCTTTTTCCATCTCTGGAACAGAAGATAGCATGGGCTGGAACCAGAGGAGGGGTTGGAAATTTACATATGCATATATGCACACACACAATTGTGACAGCTGTTTGACAGATTGTAGACAACTAAACAAGATTTCTAAAAAAGTTTCCAGACACATTTTTGTTGTCTTGTATTGTGGCCTTGCTAACCTGCTTATTAAAGTACACATAATCATTTACTGTATCAGATACTAACAAGTGACAAGAGCTGCTGCAATACTTAATTACTTTTTATTCTTTTTAAATATCCATGCTGACAGTCTGGCATTTGTTTAAACTGCGAGGACACCTGACAGCACAAAGACTTGCAAAAGAAGTTTTTGTGCCAGCTAAAATTATAACTGTAAAGTCAAATGAGCAGGCAGCTGACTTAAACTGATTATAAGTTTTGCAGGCAAAAAAAGTTTGGAAAAATCTAATTAAATAAGTGTGTCAGAGGCAATGTAGTAATGTCCTTTATACAGTTATGTTTGCTTTCAATGCAGCGCCACATGAGGGATCAAAGAACAGGCATTTTCAGCCTTACCCCTGACATGCAGAGGTTTCTCAGCATTGTCTGAATCTTTTAATACTGTTATGGATTGTGGATGGTGAAATCACCACATTTCTTGGAATAATGCATTTGGAAGCATTTTTAAACTATGCATTAGCCCGCACAGTTTTTCACAAGTGGTGAACCTCAGCTATCCATGTTTGTTAACAATTGTCCATTTCAAGGATGCCCTTTTCATACCTGTCCGAAAAAACACCTAATGCCTATTAAATGTTATGTGAACCAAATCTTTGCCTTTTAATTACCAATTCATTTTTTTTTCTCTTTTATTTATTTATAAATTAAAAACCTAAAAACTAAATAATGCAATAAAACTAAAAAGAATAATTGTGATGAGAGAAAAGGATTACACCGTATTCTATGTTCCAACAGAGAAATTGTGGCAGAACAGCTGCTACATTGTCAACTTCTAATACAGTGTGCAAGGAAAAAGTCCTATAGTTCTACTGCTTATAAAGTGTATGGCTGACCAGAATATTCAAACACATTATGATACTTGGGTAACTTTAGGTTAAGATTTCACCAACATGAACATGTAATCTAAGAGAAGTAGACTGGAGCAGAGGATCACATCAACAGTTCTAACAGACAGTCAAATTAAACCAACACAGCCACAGGGATCCAATCTACAACTGTGCCGGAGGACATTTCTCAGTTCCCTCTCTGCTTCAGGCTCTGTGCATGTCGATATGCATGCTAGTGACCTTTCTCTGCAGGGACTTCTGCCAAAACCCAAAGGGCAAAAACTAGATTATTCTAATGGAATATATGGGGTTTGTACTGCAACGAACAGCCTTCATGTTAGTTTAGTTGCTGAGGACTTCTTCTACCTACAATGGACAGGGTTGTCTTGTACTAAAGCAGCTACTAGGGACTTTCATATTGTGCTGAGTTTCCATGACCTCCTTGCTGTCGTTAAAGAACTGCCACTAAGGTCTGAAAGTCTGAGCTGAACGAGGTTCTGGAGAACATACATGATTTCTTCAGATTTTGAAGGAATCTGATGTTATAGCACCATGGCAGACATCACAACAACTATGCAGAAATAGCCATTATTCCTGCTGAAGGTCTTGTATATAGGCCGTATAGATGCAATAATATCAAATTAATGTGTTAGTGTTTAATAGCCACTTGAAAACGAAGTGCCATTATTATTTCTAGAATAATAATTCTGAAACAAAAACACAAGTACAGGAAGAATGTGTGTGTCCAAGTGCTTTCGTGCGCATTTAGTTCCTTTACCTTCTTGATGACGGGGACCTTGTTGTAGTAGCGGATGGAGTCTTTACCCAGGAAGTCGAACTCCACCACACACTCGTTGCCGTCCAGCTGCTCGTGCAGGGTGATGTGCTCCACACGTAGCGAGCAGCAACCAACTGTGTCTGCCGTCTCTCCCTCCTCCTTCTCATTACCAGCTCTCAGTGCCAGCTTTTTTTGGGGGTGTTAGAGATAAAAATACATAAAATCTACACATACTCTCCAACCATACCTGCCATTCACAGAGCAAATGTGTCAAAAACAATGAACTGGAAAGCAAACAACAAAGCAGAAGCGGAACTTAAATAGTCTTTGGCATGAGCCAAAAGCAATCACACACTCAATCTATCATTTCACTCAATGCAGAGCGAGATAATTAGCTTGGGGTCACTTGAAGAAAATGGCTACATATAATCCATTTATCTCACTGCAAAAGATCTTCTATCCAGCTATGTGAGAAGACAGAAAAGGCAATCAAGGCACATCGCATTGATTTCCAATGTGTTCACATGGCTCTTGGTATTAGGCCTAAGCACTAAGGAGAATCTGTGAAATTGACAGCAGTTTATTTCTACCACTGCTGAATAAACACGGGAAACTTGGCAGCCCAAGTGCTGCATCTTCACGTCGGTTTACGGCTCAGAACCAGACCTTGTCTATGAAGTAGAGGGCTACAGCCCTTTGTCGTGTGCCCATCTGTTTGGATTTGAGATCCTGGTTGTACTGGTTACGGATGTCGTCAACGCATGACTTCAGTTTCCGAGCCACCTCATATTTCTCCCAGTCCTTCTCACCCTTCATAGCATGAAAGTAGGAAAAGGAGGAGAAAGAGATGTGTAGACAAAGAAGAAGAAAAGGAGATAGTGAGAAAGGGGCAGCAGAAAGACAATTATATCTAGTTCAAGAGTTATTACATGCTGTTATACAAAAAAACTGTACAACTTTAATGACATAATCTTTGCTAGTTTGCGGCTGGTTATATATTGCGAGACACAATTAAGCCCACCATCTGGGAACATGCATTCATATTGTCATGGAGACTAACAGTAGAATAACTTAACCTTTACACATGAAGGATGGAAAGAAGGAAGAGGAGGAAGAGTGAGTAAATAAAGGAGAGTGAAAGACAAATGAGTGAAGGGGAAAGAATGGCAAAATGAATTGCACATGTCTATTTCAACACACATTACTCACTATGCTTGCCATTTACTCTCCAAACAAAAGCGTAATTGGATTTTTATATATGAGGAACAAAATGTATTAGGGCTTTAATGCCAGTCTCCAACACAACAGTTTTGGCTTCATTGGTCATGGAGGTAAGGCTGGTGCTCGTAGCTACAAAATACAGATATTACATCAGAAACTAGTTTCTCTCAGGGAGCAAGCTGTCTTCAAGATGACCCCCTCAGAACTGTTAAGAAAAATAAAATAAACATGTTTTAAACAAAATCAGATGTTTGTTTTTGAAACCAATAGGGTTTAAATTGTCCTCTCTGTATCTGGAAGATGTTTAAAGTTTATTTTCAAGTTGAAAAACAAGGGAAATATTACAAACAATCACAAGAGGTGTAAGCCTTGGCGTAACATTTTATCAATTCCTATGTTGTGTTCTAGCTGGTTGTGTGTCTTCATTTAAAAAAAATAGACTTCACATTTTGGCTGATTGAATTTCAGTGCTACTTGTTTATATTTTCACAGTGTATCTCTGTACACTGAGTTGGAACGCAGGATGTTTTAGCAATATTCATTTCAGTGTGTTGGGTTTTATGCATGCTAAGCAAGAGGCAGCCTGCCAATACTATTTGGCAATTGGCAGACACCAAGCTGACCTCAAAGAACTAGTGCTAACAAGCTGATCAGATGCCTTGAATTGCTGTTTAAAATAAAAAGCATCAAACTCTATTCAGCAGACTGAGATATCTTGTTTTATTCCACATAATATTCTTCCTTGTCAAAACCTGGCGCCTACATTCTTTTCATTGGTGTTGTGAGCACATAGTTATTTGCTTATGGAATATAAGACCAGAAAAAGGCAAAGGAAGGACAATAAGGCAGTTTGTTTAAAACACCATACATTTTGGATGACATATCCTGAATACAACCCAAGTAAATTAATTCAAGGGCACACTGTGTGGTTTTGATTAATGAATGTGCCTTTTTTTCTGCCTTGAACACGGTGTCTCCAATCATGTCACTGTGGCGTGGAAAAAACCTTGTTTAAACATCCTCCCTGCGAACACAGCAGTCCTAGTATGGAGGGGACGTTGTACTGTGGACTGCCAACTTCTCAGTGCCTCTGTGAACACCTCGCGCTCTCTCTCAGATCTGACTATTTCTACCTTATACAGTGAGCTACCTGATGTTATGATGTGATCAAGTCTCAAAGGCTCTGTATAATGCATGTATAATGTGTCCACATGCTATGATGTACCACCTTCTATTTTGTAGGGGTCTGCGACCTGCTCATATATCTTCCATGTGTTCTTTGTGTTTTTTGAAAATCCAATCAATTATTATATATGAAAAAAGTTTTTTTTTAAAAGATCTGCAAAATATCCCTGATACATAATCCATAGCTGTGAATATCACGACATCTGTCATTTTTGGTGAGTGGCAAGCAGCTGCTGCTATGGCAAATCTTGACTGCTGGGGCATTCAAGTGCTTGGGTGATAACGGAAAACCTAATCTAAAAAAACCTACAGCACTGAATCAAATTGGAGTTATGAAAAGCCACACAATCAAACTCTAGCCCCTTTTAGACTTTCCGCAGAAGTCCCACTATACTGTCATAACGAGCTCTGCCAACATTTTGCCTTAGGACTTCATACTGATTAAGAAACGGCGTTATTTTATCATCCGTTCACATTGCAGACCTGCATCGCAGTGCAAAGTGGGAGTCGACGGTAATGGTGTGTAACAGAGCAGCGGCAGTGCAGCACAGTAGCACAGTGCAGTATGTATGTGCTGCTGCAGTACGTGTACAGCCCGTCGTGCTGTTTCTCACTGTAGAGATTCTACATACTCAACCAAAGTTGTTCTGCATTTTGCTGAACATGATTCGATGACTGTCTGACTCAAATGAAAGGCGTGTTTCCGATGATACGGTCCCCTTCTTCCCTATTATCTAGGTTTTGGTCGCAAAAATAACATGCATCACGTATTTTCCGTCTTGCCGGGCGGCTCCGCGTGTTCACATTGATCCCAGTTGACATTGTTCAGTCTCGCCTCTGTTACTACCGCTGAAAGCAGTACAGAGCTGGGATTACTTGGTTCCCCCACGATGCCTCTGGTGTGTTCAGATTGCAGGGGAAACGTCACAGAGGTGTAAATATCGTGGTTTGAAATGGCAGTCTGAAAAGGACTAAATACTTTGCCTGTCTTGCATCCTGTGTTTTTTGGAAGCTCATTGACGTGCGTGCCTGTTATACACATGTAGGAGCGTCTGACAGCCTACCTTGAGTTTTGAGTTGGCGTTGAGCATGATGTATTTAATGGCGCCCTGGATGTTCTCTGTCCAGCTGGCCAGCCACGTCACAGTGTTGTCATGTCGAACTTCCTTCCAGCGGTGACCAGCAGGAGGCACAGGGACACGTGATTCTCTGCAATGAAAAAGAAACAACGACAAAAAATGTGTATGGGTGTGTGTGTGTGTAAGCAGTCTCAAGGCCCAAGCCTTCTCAACACAAATGTGTGAAATCTGTACCACACATGGATACCATTGTTGTATTCTCTGGCTATGTCAGATGAATTAAAGTAAGTGCTTTTTAGCATGCAATGCTATGGAGAGTAAATGCTTAACTATTATTCCTAAATAATTTGCTGCTTTAATATGACCAAAGTTACCAGAATTTTTGTCCAAATCCAAACACTGCACCATCTGTAGGCATGCCTACCTATGCCTTTGCAGCTGTCCATAGAGATCTGTGTGTAATGAACATTTAAAAAAAAAAAAACTGGAATGCTTTTCCTGTGATTCACAGTTTTAAACAATTTGTGCACTGAAGTCTGTCAGCTAGAAGATCACAGATGGATGTTGATCTGGGCTTTTTACTGCTAGGGTGATGGAGTTTAGGTTTACTTATGCACCACTAAACTGTCACACAGCTCTGTACACAGTCTGATCCCTTTCTCCCACTCTTACTTGGCGCAGTTGATGATGACTTCTTCTGGTTGGATCCTTTTCTTCAGCATGCCCTGTTTGGGATGCTCTCCTCTACCCCTGAAAAGCCCCGGAGGCTCAATCTTAAAGTTGCCGATGCGCTCTTTGTGGTGGTCCAGCAGGCAGAAGCCGTACTCATCCACTATCTTCTGGTTGGTCTCTTTTATAACCTACAACACAAATCGAAAGAAACAAATCATAATTGAAGACATCTGTTATTTTCTAGAACCTAAAAATATGCCTGCTGCCATTCTTTAAACACTAACAGGAAGAAAATTACCATCAATTACGGAAACAACAGCACAGACATGCACAGAAAGAAACAAAGGTTGAACCTTACCAGTTTCTCTTCCTTTGTCATGTTTTTCCTGGCCTCCACTTTGGCTTTATGCATGGCATGTATCTCTCCAAAGTCACATTTGTCAAGATCTTTAATCAGTGACCTTTCCTCATGGGTCATTTCCTATACAGACACAAACATACACATTTGAGTGTGATCACTTCAGGAGTCTGGACTTTTTAAAAGTTATATCTGCATAAAAACAAGGATATTCTTTATCCCTAAAGATCAGTAAACAAGAAAATTAATCAGCCACAATTTAGATCATCAATAAATCTTTAATTTTAATGATTGATTATTCAACATTAATCCTGAGATAGGTATTTTTCACAATTTTGCTGATATTTCATAGACTAAATTAAAAATCCAGCCACCCATTTTCTGCAGCTTATGCAGTGCCAGGTCATAATCAATCAAATATATGAAAAAATTATCAAAAATGATCGATTAATCTAAAATAAAAATAAGTTTTCAGCCCAACTATGCTAAAATGCCAGAATTAATCACTTTGCCACCTTGAATAATGAAAATAATGTACAACTTTTTTTCCACAGTTCAATGGTTATTCTGTATAATACTGATACAGCCAAATTAATTGTTAACTCATAACTTCAATATTAATCACACAAAGTATGCACATTCAAACACTAGTGTGCTGGGTCAACATTTTGAAATTAAGCAAGAATAAGACAAAGGATCTGCACACAATGCAGTTTCATTCAATTTACTTACATCTATTAATATAGGACCTTTGTCCGTCAAGTAGCACATTATACAATAACGCATCACAAAAACCAAATAAGGCGAGCACGATCATAGCAGATCAGTGACCTTTTCGTTTAATTACTCATCTCTATGGAGGCTGAGCAGACAGAAAGGGACAGAAGCTGTATGGTTATGAAAGGCCGGAGGATAGACCATTTCCTCCAAAGAAGACCAGTGCAAAGCCAGCGGAACAAACGCTCTCAACACAGCAGTACACTGAAGGCAGCAGCAGAAGGGCAGCTGAGTTTCAACTATTATTGTCACCTTTCTAAAGTTATGGCACAACGGGTCCCCCGATCAAAGAGGTCACTATCACGGCAGCCATACAGAGCAATTCAGTGGAGGCTTTAAGTTTCTTTTCAGACGTTTCTGGTGCTAAAATGTCATAGCAACAAGAGTGGCTTTTAAAATTAACTCAGGCAAGAAAGCTATTGCAGCGGGAAGTAGAGGCTTACTTTTGCCTGTGCAGAGTTACAATTCCTACTTGCTGCTTATTCTTACAGTCTTCTTGGCCTTGAGCAGCAGGAAGTAAGAGTCACAGTAAACAGTGCTTTTAATGAGCAGGACATCTTGATCTTCTTGGTGTCATGTATGGCTACAACAGAGCTCATAGAAAACAGGGCTGTGACCTGTGAGCCTAACGGGCCAAAATGTCGTTGGTGTGACAGCAGACAAACTGGTTAGGCCACAATGGAGCAGAAATTTCACATCATTTTTCTTCCAGGTGGTTAAAAGTAACATAAATGACAGGTAATTATAACTCTGTACTATGTCTTTTAATTAGGTTTATGTAACAAGATAAGTTTTCTGACCAGTAGATATCAATAATGGTTAAAGACAGATGACAAAGGACAGGTCTGGTATTCTATGGCTAAGTTCACACTACACAACTTTTGGACTGGCGACAGTGGGACAGTTTATAATGCGTGGTGTGTCAATCTGCAGGGACATGGGTCAGCATGTTTGTTGGGCTGGTTGGAGCCTACTAGAAAATATCACTTGTTTGATTGGGCAGGTCTAAAAGTAAAAGTCAGTGTTCCAAATAAATTATTATTTGCTACATAAATAGTGTACAGTCATTCACCTTCCCTTTCTCTCTTCTCTCCAAAACACACACACAGCCTCTTTCTTTTTGTCACACACACCATCGCTACAGATAACTCAATATTCCCTGTCTCAACTTGTGTCTTGCACTCTCATTGACTAGAGCTCCACGAAAGACTAAATCTGGGATGTTACGATGCACCAGCGAGTCTCTCGACTTGCGTCACATGGGGAATTGTCGTTCATGGGAGCGAGCGCCAAGCCAACGCTGATTTGCCTCTGATATGGGGTTTTTGTCTGGGAGCTCCAAAAACTGTTGGTGAGGGGAAAATAAGAGTTGCAGTCATGTAGTGTGAACTAGCCACATGAGAACATGAGAACCAAGGCTCTAAGTTTTTCCTTTTTCTTATTTTCAGCATCTGGCATGTGACACGGTTTTTAGGATCTAGTAGTACAGCTGTTGGCAGGGATGTTTTTTTGTTTTATTTTGTTTAACCTTGTAGAATTCCAATTGAAAGTTTCAAGCTACGCTAATAGCTGAAAATACTCCCACTCAACATGTCAGCTGTCAAACAGCCAGCAGGCTAACTAAATGAATTAAATAGAGTGCAAGATGAATTAATCAAAATTATACGATTGGTCCCTGGGTCCTCACATAAGCTTCAGAATTTAAAAAAAAAGTCAGGTTTGGCCATTTTAAGTGTGCTTAATAACCTGCAATTCAAGCGCTCTCAGCCAGTATGGCCTTTAATAGTTATCATATGACACATAGATCACAATATATCAAAGATGTATATGGGTTAACCATATGACAAACAAAAGATCATCCAACTTTACGACATCCATTAAGGATAAAAGAATGACTCCTATCAGGGGTCATAGGAGAGGAGATGGAAAAGCATTCCTCTAAATCTCCACACATACACAAACACACACCTCTCTACAGAAACTCTGATAGTATGGACACGCAGTCAGTCTGCGTGTCTAAGCATGACTGACACCCGACGGTGGGCGGGCACTGAGGGCAGTGGAGCGAGGAGAGTTTTTTCCGGCTATAATAAAACAGTTTAATTGGATTTGTTCATATGCAGGGGAGCTACTTGTATGGATTAGCATATCAATGCTTTCACACAAATCGTATTTTCAAGTGCATTGAGCACTAAGCAGCGCAAAATTAATTCTGCATGATATGCCTTGGGGCTTGGCACGGTGTTTTCTCTATACAGAGGACATCCAGCAGCGTGCAGGTACCAGCAGCAGTCACACTCTCATCCCGCACTCTACACACATTTATTCTAAAATTTATAACACGAAGCTGGAACAGACAGCTAATGCTGTATTGGATGTTATCAAGAGAATGTTTCTGGAGCTGACATAATGAGAAGCAGCATTATCCCTGTGTTAACAGTTAAGTTCTGACTAAGACAAAGAACTCGTGTAAATAGAAAATTACAGTTGACAAAGCTCACAGATTTCATTGTAGCAGCGAGGGAAATGTTGCAGAACAAAAAGCACAATGGTACACATTCAGAAATCTGACAAATTTTTGTAAAGCACTGGAATTGTTAGAGCCCGACCCATTTGGGATTTTTTTGGGAGACCTATTCCAATACTGACTCAACACTTAAATGTCAAATTCACTTATATCATTTTCATTCTCGGTATAACTCTGATTTGGATGCATCAGCTCCGAGGGAGTTAGGGGGGCTTTACTAACAAGATCTAGGACTTTCCTTGACTTTACCTTCCTCCAATCTTTGAAGTAGTTCTCCCGAAACACTGTCTTGGTGGTGTACTCATGGTCCAACATCTGAGCAAAGAACAACGCCACCTCCTCAGCTGCCAGACTCAGCTTCACCTTCTTACCTGCACACAAACAAACACAAGCACACCATTTCAATATCTTTCAACAAAAAAATTACAAGATAGGGTTTTCCTAATTTGCTATGTGACCTTGCTTTTCTAACATGCATATTACAAAAACAAAACAACGCATACACACACCTTTGGAACCACAGATCAAAATCCTACAACAGCTACCTCAGCTGCTCTGGACTCCTGTCAGACTAATCCATGAATTTATGGAGGCAGGCTCAGAGACAAGGACAAAGATCTATATTCAGGCCAACTACTAGGCACAAGCTGCAAACAAGTACATGCAAGTAGAGGAATTAACAGATCAAACCAACTCCCTGTAGTACAACATTGTGGCTTGACTGTTAAGCAAAGCAAAAGCAATCACAGTCATCAATCAGTGTTTGACCCAATACACCTTCAGCGTCCTAAAGATCTGTGTGTGTGTGCATGCGTGTTTGTGTGTGCCTGTATACTTTCATCCGTACCTATGTCTCCCTCTTTTGTGTCATACACACCTTTGCACACTGTCCTAACTCTGAGCTAATCTTGTTTAAACCTCTAAGATTAAGAAAATTTGAGTATCTACATAATAACAGCTTCCAACAGGTCAAACGTTGTTTTGATGTTTTTTTTTTTACTGTCCAGCTGTGCTGTTACTATTCTTCTACATAAATAGACATGGCCATCAAATAGAGGAGAGACACACAATAATGATGAATATTTTGAAAACTATTTATTCAGACAACCTGTCTTTAATGTCTTTTATAGCATATGTTGTACACCTGAAGTGACAGAAATACCTGTCACAAATAAAAAAGAAAAAAAAAGGCATAAGAAATTAAAATCCTTGCTCCTTTCTCACATTTAGACAGCTGTCCATTCAGTTTGAAATGGGTACGAGTTGGATTTGAGACGGACTTGTTTACATGCTTTATCTTGTGTCACAAAATCACATTGTGACACATCTTTACATGTAAGTGGCAACCAACTAAATGCCCCTCCACTCACCCCTCTCTTTCCAACAGTGTAATAGAACCTACGTTGACCTTCAGGTAACATAAAAATGCAAAAGGCCCTATCTAAAGGCTTTTGCTAGGGACGTAACAATGCATCCAGAGACAGTTAAAAATGGATACAAATGTGAGACGATTTTAGTCGGTGAGATGAAAAATGAATCACAATACCCTTTTTCAAAAGCAGAGGGCGTTATCTATTTTGATTTCACTCGTTGGGGCATACGTTGGTGTCAGAGCGCATTTCATTTCAGTTTATATAGACAACGTTGCTTTGCTGTGCTGCTTGCCATTTATATTTAAATAATAGAATGTATCATGTCATTTCTACTGGTATATTTCCACAATTAAAGCTAGTACAGTCCTGCAAAATTGCAAAAATGTTAAAATAAAAGCTGTGTTAACAAATAAATGGATACTGTAAACATGAACACAGCAGGGCTTTTATTTTAAAAACGAAACTGGAACTGCTTTTCTACAGGAATCCTCCCCAAATCCTTCACATTGCTCCTTTAAATTACACACGTCCTTTTTATGTTTTTTCACAGCTTATTTATTGCATCATTTCCATTTTTGCCTTACTTGTGCTGCTTTTAATGCTGATTTTGTTAAGCACAAAGGAGGAAAAAAAGAAATCTAATTCCAGAACACCATAAAAAAAAAATGAGGTTTCAGTGTAGTGCTTGAAATGTATGAATTTCCGATGAATGATCTCAACAGCGCCTGAGAGCTACCGAGATGATTTAAAATTACAGCCATGAGTGAAAACGTGAAGTGTGTGGAAGCCTTCCAACCCTGTTCCAATCACTCTCTCTGACACATTCGCTTCCATGCTCAACTGACCGTTGTAGTAGAAGTGAACGTTGACTGGCAGAGGCTGGTAGTCAGGAGGGAAGAAGGGTCCATTGTGTTCCAGGAACTTCCATTTCACCCCATCTTCGTACTTCTCTTCCTCCCACCTGACAGAAAGCGAAATGATGAAAAACTGATGCATGTGAGAAAGTGAATACTGCTGCTCTCCGGTTTCCCCATATAATTTGTGGTTGAGTGTGCGTGTGTGTGTGTTTGTGTCATGGGGTCAATGCAACATGACATCAGCAGCGTTCCCTAACCATCTCCAGCGACTCAGCTCCTCCTCCTCCTTCTTTTTGATCTTCAACAGTTTTGCCTCCCCAATTTCCTCTTTTGTCCTCTTAGGTTTTTTGGAGACTGGATGCTCCCCTTCTTCTTTCTTTACCGTCTGTGCCGAGAAAAACACTTGTGATGTGAAAGCCAATGCTCCCATTGTGACCCACACTTCCTGCATACTTCACATTGCGGGAGTATTATTGATAGAGGCAGATTATCTCAGGATGACAGAGGTTTACCTTTTCTTTTCTCTTCTTTGACGTCTTTTTCTGAGCATCTCCGTCACTTTCTTCTTCATGCACACGTCGCTCATTTGTCTTCCTTGAGCTGCAGTTACAGAATTCTAATAACTTAACGGTAAGAAGTTCAGACACTACCAAATTGAAATACTCATTCACACATATGAACACATTTTAGAAGGCAAAATTATTTTGTTGATCATATATAAGGAAGATGCTTCATGTAAAAAGGCCTGGTCAGACTTACGTGGACGGGGCAGTGGAGTGTGAAGAGCCTTCCATGGGCTCATCCTTGACTCTTTTCCTTTTCAAGCCTTTCTTCTTTGCAGCAAAGTCTTCATCCTCAGGCTCCTGTTTCAGCGACTTTCTAAACCATAGAAAGAAAATCATTGTCCATATAAAGTTAAGTGAACTTGTCATCCTAATATTGTTAATTGTTGCTTTTTTTCCCCAAACAGAACTTTGAACTTTTTTATTTAAAGACTTAGTTACATTTCTAGATATACAGCACATGGTAGACTGCAGCTTTGAAGTTAACCAAGGTCATTCAACTTCTTTCAAAGGCTGCAGACATTTGCCAGAATTCTATGCCATGTGCATGAACATGCAATAAAAGCCAAAAGTGTTTCTGTTGAGGGAAGTATTAAACAGTTTACAGAGGTAAATACTGCTTTTTTTTTTACAATTTCATTTTGAAATTGAAAAAAATATATATTGACCTCATGGGGATCCTTCTGTCTTCACTAATGTTTTACTTGAACAGACAGCATTCTAAGATTTAATTCTGTTTTTTCTTAATTTTGTCTTAGACAATCAGATCTGAGCTGTTGATTTTGAATAAGCCCCTACTCAACGTGCTAACAAGCCAGAGTAAAAGCTTAATGGCTCTTTTCCATTGTGATCTGCCACACTGCTGGCTACAGAATTAGGACAAATTACCCTGCCGCGCAGAACAGAGAGAAAACAAAATCCTTAAGCACACAATGATGACACACTGACCACAAGAAATCACACAGAATTATGGTAATTAAGCAACATTATCGAAACTGATGATAATGACATAATTACAGCAATTAGAAAAAAGAAAAAAAAAGCACAACTGCAAGCTTGGATTTCCCTGCAGAGTGAGGAATTGGTGGGTAGGTAAATGCTCAAATTAAGAAATCAACAAATTAGAGTCACCACTGCTAATAAATAACACTGTTCTCATTTCCTTGCTCCTTTCCAGTGAGTTGAGGGGGAAATGTAAAAAGGCTACTGTCAAACTATTACCGATTCCTAATTACATGCCACTTTTGTAGCAACTACCTGGTACACATTGTATGAGCCTAATGCACTCTCTCTGCACTTCTCCGGTATAACCCCTGATGGCTTCTGATTGAGAGTAATGAGCCTTCTCCCAGGTTCTCTGCTCTTTGGCTCAACCTGGTTTTTGCTGCCAACGCTCTACGTGTTCAGGTTCAGCTGTAAAACAATGGGACCTAGCTCTCAAGAAAATACTTTTTGGCATAAACAGAGTAAACCAAAGAAAAGATATTCCTACAATTGTATTCCATGTGGATATGTTAAGTTATTTTGGTTTTGGAAGTAACAGAATGGCGTGTTTTATATTAGGTGACATAGTGCAATACAGTGTTCTATATTTGTTGTCAGCAATCAGTCATATGATAACTTAACCCCCCCTCTGCAGGGATCCCCAGCTCCTGCAGCCACTGTCTTCAATGCACCACAGATTCTGCAGCGATGTTGGCAACCCACCCGACCCATGTTGAAACACGGACCAAAGAGTCTAGTCAGAGTCACTGGGTGAACCAAACTCCGTGTTGCGATGGAAGTGAGGGCATGCATGCGCTGGCTGAGGCAGGATACTGGCCCCGCAGGGTCTAGTACATCTTTTGCCCTCTCCTCACTTCCAAGAGCAACTTAAAAGTGTTGAAGAATCGTAACTGAAAACCTTCTCCTGAAGCCCTTGAACAGAGGGTTGTCGACAGTCAAAGACTACAACTTAACTATGATCATTGTACAATAAAACATGTGGGGGATAAATTGCACTGATGACGGTATGCATTACACAGAGCTGTATTGCTGTGATGCGGTTACTGTCACAGCCCTATATATTATAGCTGGGTTTAAAAAAATCTATTCAAAACTAGTATTCAATTTCATTTTCCGATATTGATTCATAGATTCTGAGATCGATTTAAACAGAACAGAGGTAAAACTAGCTTTTCCTTAATCGTCCACGGCACCAATCCCTATATTTCACCTCGTTTATCAAAAACCATCACAACTGCTCAGACGGAAAGCCCTCAACAACGTTACACCATGAAGCTCTGAACATCACAACTGTGTATTCCAGCAGCAAACGTCAGGAGAGAATCCCACAAATCTTTGAATACTATTCTTAATGTACAAAATGATAAAAAAAAAATCTGTGATGATCCCCAGCCCTACCATATATTGTACTTTTTCCTTCCAGCAGGCCCAAAGGACAAACTACACAGCTCTTAATTGCATGACCACGTCATTTTCTTTAAAAGTATATCCAGGGCAATGTGGACCACACACAGCCACTTTCTCTAAATTGGTTCCAACAGGTTCCCTCCTGCAGGATTCTTTGTGCGCCAGCTTCAATCAGGTACAAAGATTTTTATGTTACATGTGAATTCAGAAAACCCACTGCCTGCCTGAAGGTGTCACAGTGTGTGACAGCCACATTCATGCTGACACACCAATGCTCTTAACCTTCGCAGTAGGCTAACTACTCAAGAGCAAAATCTCTTTGGACTCATACAATTACACATATGGGAGACCTGTTTTTCTCACAGTTTCCTTTTTAGTTTTTCTGTACACATATAAGCGTGTGCTTTCGCTAAGCCGTTCAGTTCAACTGTTCAGTGTTGCGAGATGGGGGAAAAGAGGTGTTCGTAGAAATGATTTGATTTTTTTTGGTATACTGCACCACTGAGCAAAATCCATAAAAAGCTATACAAAGGAGGGTGGGTCACTACGTCCATTGACATTTACGGTCCGTGGTTCTAATAGCCTTATGTTTCTACCCTAACTCTGCTGTGAGCCCTTAACTTTCCTCTCTGCATGAAACCCACTCAGCTAGCATAGTTTCCACCTGAGCCTTTCTGGAAGGAAAAAAACCCTTAAGGGAAACATTATAAGCCAGAATTTAGCAAAACAGTTTTTCTAACCGACATCTCCTTTGAAATGTCTCTCGTCTATTGTTGTTGTACTGGGATGTGTTAAGTCCACGTATGGGAAACAATCCATTAACAACTCGTGGAACACTGCTGTGAGACAGATTTGACACAGCAGGCCTTCGGCCAAAGTCTGCCATCCTGGCAACACCCTGCTGAGCATCCAACTACTCAAACCATGCATTCTCATTTATTACTTTCCTGACAAGCCACAGATATTTGTCTTCAGTGCAGAGTAAAATGTATTATCTGTAAGACAGCTTAACACATTTTATAAAATGGGAGTGGCTTTTGTCCAGAGCTTTTGAACATCAAAAAACAAAATATAATTTCCATCACCTCAGGAGGGAGGAGGGAAGGGGAAAAAAGGAGAATAATATATAGCTACGGCTCCACAGTAGCTTTTCAGTTTATTATCACAGGCGTTGATAAGATGCAGTCTACTGATATAATCTCATACCTACCTGGGACTGCTGGCTGACTCCTGGCTTTCAGTCTTTGCTGCCTTGACCTGAAGGGAGGACATGAATTATGATCAAAACAGCATAACTGCAATGCAACAATATGCACGAAAAAGACCTATGACACTATGCAGAGAAACTGTGTTCATACTTACTGTTAAACAGGTGTATAAAGCCTTCAAACATTCATACACTCATACACCCACAAGAGGTCAAGTCATATTTTCTGGCTTCTGGTGAGTACATTTAGGCATTCTGTTGCACATCAGATTTTCAATCTTGAAACATTTCGAGCAAAGTCCTTTATTTGAGGCTCTTGGTTAGGTGCCGAAAAAACAACTGGATACAGTGTTGGAGGCGGGGCATAAAAAATACCTGAATGTTCCATTCTGCATCAATTGGGCCCATAGGACTTACGCAATAAAGACTTCTGCCGTCCAAGCCTGCTACCTCTGGTTTAGTTCTCTGCTAACATGAATTTGAATCAAACCATTTAATCGCACAGCTCTTCTGGATCAAATTTTGACAGTGAATTAAGTCATTTGCAGGGGTTGTGACATTTGAAAAAAAAAATGTATCTGCTAATGAACAGACTTTTCTTCCCCCTATGGGAAGAATATTTCTTGGCCTAATGGCATCACATGACGCACCCAGAAATTGTAGATACATCATTTTGCCGCTATGTCAAATCGGCATCAAATCACAGCACTCTTCCTGGGGACTTGGGGTGGATTTGAATGAGAGCGTGAGGAAACACTAGGATTTTTTATTATAAATGGGTCCATTATTTATAAAAAAAAATAACACCATGCTGTGTTAATGAAGACTTGAAATAGCATGTGAGACTATAAGTTCATTAGAAAATTGTGAAGATAATAAGCCAAGTGAAAATTTGGGTCATTTTTATCATAGACTTCTATACAATTGTACCTTTGCAACCAGTGAAGTCACTCCCTGCTGGCCATTAAAAGTACTGCAGGTTTAAGGCTATTTTGCATTCAGGCATGAAAATTGCTGCTTGTTCCACTGTTCTGGGTATTGGTATGCATGTGAACATCCCCTGCCAATGCGGAAATCAAATAGCATGGATGTAATCTAGAAGGACAAGCACATGCTGCAGCTATGACGGTCTGAGCTGGGGTCAGTGGGTAACTGGGGCTGGAATCTTCACCCTGGTGCTAATTCCAGACAGAGTTATGGATGGACTCACATGACCATAACGACCATAACAATCCTTCACCTGGTCAAGCTGACATGAAGGACATCTGGCCTGATCTTAGCTACTTCTAGCCCTGTGCAGTATTGAGATAGGTTTAGAAAACTTGTGATTTACCTTTTTATGAGACTTTCCATTTTCGGTTTTCTCTGTGGATTTAGGTGACTTTGCACTGCTCATCAGGATGCCAAGATAAGACAAGGATGAATACGAGAGGAAAAGAAAAGGCTTGTTAATGATGCAGTATTTGTAACCCATGAGCAGTTAGAGACTTATTGTAGAACTGCAAGGAGAAAGCTGCTTTCCCTTTTACCGTGACATGAATGAATAGAGACAGACTGAGCCGCACCTTTATCAAGTGTGGGCTTAACGTAAGAGCATATTAAGCTGATGTTCTCTTCACTTCTTTGTCTAGTTAGTATCATTCTAGTCAGACAACGCTGTAAAATGTCACCAATAAGACAAGCGTTATCTCTTAGAATGCCCCCACAGCTCTGAACATGCTTTTTTTTGTTTGACCTTTTTACCCTTCAGGCTCAAATGTAACATGAATTTCAACAGCAATTATTTCCCCTCTGTAAAAAAGAAAAAAAGAAAAAAAGAAAAAAGAAAAATCCCATTTTAAGCACCAGAGTAAGGCAGTACAACATTTAAATCAAGAGGCCTTTAATGCTGAGGAGAATTTATTCCATGAGTCTCGTAGCTGATGAGGATAAGTTGAGCCTTAATCAGTAATTCCGTCAGTGTGCCATGAAATAACATGAGGCTAGCTGTCACAGAAAGCTGCCTGCTCCACTGCCAGTAGCGCTTACAGGTGTCTATTCATCTCCCTGCTCTCATCAATTACACAAGCCAATGACAGATCACTCCGCATTCATTTGTCTGCTCACATATGCATGGTAATAAACGCATCAGATATCAAGGTAAATTAATTTATTCATATGAAGATGGAGTACCCACTGTACTCAGTGAAATTAATGCATACACTCAATGCTACTGGCCTGCTTGACAGCTCAGCCAGCTTAGCATTCTCGCTGCAACACTGTTATGTGTGTCCTTTAGTAGCACACACATACTGCCATATGCTTCTCACTCTCATCTAAAACACAGTCTTGCAATGGTGATAAATCTATCACCATTGCAAGAATGTGTGTATTTTAATCCAAATTAATTTCTCTTCACATTTAAACAACACAAAATGCAATGTTACTTGTAGGATCAATGCAAAAAGCTGCTTTGACGTTTGGCCTGTACTGATGCTGAACAGATGTTGGGTATGCCGCAGTCAGGTCACAGGCATATATAATTAGAAAGCTACTCTAGCTTGAAGACTATGACAGGGTACTATACAGGTAACCTATTTGATAATTGCTGGATGGAATAATGATTAAGTACTAGCTAAACTGTGCCTGTCAGCAAGTCATTTATCTATCCATCTTTACATTCTCTCACACACACAGTACTCACCTGTTCTTGATGGTATCTCCCCCGGCACCAGCGCTTTCATAATCACTCAGCTTTTTCAGCTTCGTTGCTTTGTTCTTGGCCTTGCCTTCTCCTTTAGCGTCCTTCTCTCTTCCCATCTCAACCATGTACCTCTGTAGAACATAGTCAACATTCAATCGTTGGAATAAAATAAACTTTTTGGCGAAAAAGGGAGGGGTTACGATTTAAAATTGTGACGGGCCATGAAATACTTTTGCATTTTCAAATTAGCCAATTAACTCAGTTAGCTAACGTTAGCAAAAACGCTAACGGTACCGCAGATTTAAAAACTTAACATTAGTTAGCTAAAAGCGAAATTATTCCACACTGGCGGAACATAGCAGTTAAAACTTACCGGTACAGTATCGGATGGATCACTTACGGCTTGTAATGTAGACAAATAACTGGCTATATTTCGTGGGGGAAAAAATAACTTTTTAGGCGGTTCAAATCACTTGTTGGACACATACTACAGGATGGACGCAGCGGTATCTCGCCTCATTTTGCTAGCGTTGAACTGAGCACGCATGCGCCTCCTCCATCTGAATTCTGATTGGCTAAGGAAGTTGCCTGCCCCAAGGTTGCCAGGTTGGGCGGTGTTACATCGAATTCTGTGACCCTTCTGATTCTGTGATCTGTAATCCATGGTTTTGGTTTTGACGGTTTTGACAGCATGATGCCTGGTGTTGAAGTCCGTTTCTTATATCATCGTTTGTTTTGCATTGAAAGTAACATGTGTTTAACGGATGTACATGTGTGATAAAAAAAAAAAAAATCATTAGACAGCATTTGACAGATAATAATACAAAATGGGGTAAGAAATTGTTTTAGTCTCTGGACTATGGCAGCGAATTCCTTCTTTATATCTACAGTATATGTTCTCGCATTCATTTTAACAGAGAAGTCTGTTGTGTTTGGTCTTCTCAGCCCCACATTATCCCAGCTCCAGATGAAGAATACTATAAGAAAAGCCATTGGTTGCTCAAAATTTCTGGAAAGGTAACATCAGTGTCAAAAATAATGGTTTTTGATAGGCAACACAAAGACCTTTTCTTTTATCCTGAAGCTTTTCATAATCATTATTATTTTCAGCTAAACATAAATTATAATGAATTATTTTTGTCTCAATGGTATTATTTTCATAGTGTAAACCCTATAAACCAGCAGTATGACTATTACAACATCCCTCACTGAAACAAGAATAATTCAATAATCTTTGTTTCCTGGTTTATGAAAGATATTTTGACATTAGAATTATTTATTCATCTGAACTTCACTTGAGAAAAAATGAAACATTTAAATACATAAAGAGCATAACAGGTCATTGAACATTATTCAGGATTTTTTTTTACCTTGGATGATGAATTCCAATAAATGAGATGTGACATTATGTAAGAGTGCTGTTATCAATTAGCAATAATGCATGGTATTTATCCTTAAAGGTCAACTAAGGTGGACTGCAGAATGTTGTCAAAGCAGTTTTTCTCTGCAGAGCCTGTCTGTATTCTGAGGCAGGAATACGACACATAAAAACAGACAATAAAAATAACATATTTGTGCAAGAAAGAATTTTACAGTGGCTATAGATGATGGGGAGCAGGCCTTGAGCTACATGGTAAAACCTCAGACTAATAAAGTATAAAATACAGTTCGTGGCCAGGGTGTCTGATGCAGAATACAAACACAGAACACGGACTTCAAAAACCTTGTTGATCCACAAGGAAAAACTTAATTCATTCTTAAAACAGCTTTGACCCAAAGTTAGATGGTTTTGGACTTTTTTTACTTATTCATTTATGAGTGATATTAAGTTTTTTACTATCATGGTTAATATTTAAAATTACATTCAATAAAATATACCACAAAACAAGAGATTTAATGTATGTACTTTCTTTCTGTAGTGACAGCTGCCATAAAAAAAATTGTCCCTATGCCAATAAGAACATATTGCTTCTTTGCAAAATCAGAAGAAAATATTAATGACAAGCTGTTTGTCAAATCTAAGAACAGACCTTTCTAATTCAATGTTTATATTATTATTATTCTTTCAAGCAGATTCACATTTTAGGGAGTCAGAATCATCCTGGTGATCTTAAGTTGTTCAAGAATTTTATAGTATATGTCAATCTGTTTTAATTTTACAAACCAATCTATAGGCAATTTTCAAAAATGTACAATAACTCATTATTGCATTGAGATGTCAACCTGGCATTTGTGACACAATGCATAAACTTTTACCCCCAGGTGGCAACTGGGAAATATTAACACTTTATATTTTGTGATTGATTCTTTGTATGCTGGATATGACTTGTTCCATCATTTTGTTCAGATCAGTCAAACGATGAATTTAATTCAGTGTCTCACTGTTATTAGTACTGTTTGCACAACATTTTCTATTTCAGCAAATGTTTTAAATCTTTCATCAAATATCTGGAAATGCACTCTAAATAACAGTCGATGCTCTAAACCAACACTGACTTGTAAAAAGTCAAGACAAAAATACACCAGTTTTGGACCTGTCATGTATTTGCTTCAACATGTATGAAGGTGTGTAAAACCATTTCTGTCTGGTGGTGCAGTCAGTGAACTCAATGAGCATTTGAAAACATATCACATGAATGAACTGACTTCTCTGTCGATTCAGAGATCAATGTTTTGAATCCCACAGGAGGCAAGTCCGACTCACCGACACTCAGCAGTTCATATGTCTAGTATGTTTTCAAATGTGCATTGAGTTCAGTAGTTACGCCGTGTTCATTGCTGCTGGTGGCTTTATTCTAAAATCATTAAAACAAGAAAAATCCTCTCTGGATACACTTCCGTTTGCCTTTATGGAATAGACAGTCATTGGTTTAGAAACAATGTTTTACACATATCGATATGTCTCTATCTGCAGACGTAGGTTTTTATATCCTGGTGACTTGATTGTTATTTGTTGTTTTTATTAAGTTTATGGAGCATGGAATAAAACATGAAAAACAAATCCTCTTAACATATATATACATTTTTATATGAATCAAATCAGTTTAATTTAAAATTATATGTATTATATAATATCTAATTTTATGTTATCAAGAGTGGATTAATAAAAAAAAAACAATGACTTTATTGACTGTAAAGAAATGTAAAAGGGCAATGCTGTTGTACTGCCCTGTTCTTTGTGGTTGTTTTTGTCACGATGTGTAATCTATTCCATTTATTTTAAGTCTAGGTCTATTTCACCATTCATTTATTAACCAAACTGCCAGGGAACTTTGGCACTGTTGCTGTTGAACTATTACACTTTTGTTTTATACTACCTTCTACCGACTAGTTTCCATCTTATATTACATTTGTAATGACATCCTTTTCCTGTTTTAATGTCCATATATATTCTGTCAATTTTATGTTCCTTGATGTAAAGCACTGTGTGCTGCATTTCCTGTATGAAAGGAGGTATACAATAGTTTATTATTATAAGGTTTATTATTACCTGTCATGGAGCGCCTGCCTAACCTCTAACTTGTTGCCATGACAGCTCTACTGTCTCTTTAAGAAACCCGGAAACGGTTTCCCTCCTGTGTTGCGGGCCCAAACAGACAGCTGAGCTCCCTCCCGGCGATGATATCCCACCCTGCTATTTGGGCTTTACGAAGCAGTCTAAGGTGCTGGAGACACCGGGCTGTATTCAAGGCGGCTTTGGAGGCCTCAGACGTCGGCGCTTGGCGTTGGTACTCGACCCCAATTCGTGGCGGTGTCACGGGCATGGAGGACATCCTGGCGAGGGTCGTTGCACCTTTACCCACATACGAAACAAGAGACAAATCTCCTCCTCCTCCTGAATCAAACAGCTTGGAGTTTATGCAATTCTACGGCAGTCTCGAAAAGGAAGAGAAACTGCGCATGCTGACGAAGCTGTCGCAAGACTTCGGAGTAGACCACAAAAGCGTTTCAGAGCTGGCTGTGAGGCTGCTGGACACTCAGCTACGAGACTTTGCAACCATTTTGCAAGTTGAAGACAGGCTGCGGTACGGCTTGACTCCTCGGTATAAACAGCTGCTTAATCATATAAGCAGAGTCGAAGGGGGAGTGAAGTTTCTGGTGGACCTACGAGCCGATGTGCTTGAAATAATCTCATCTAAAGCTAGCGAGAGCCCGCACATCAGGGTAAATCATTTGTTTACATTTTCTACGGGTGCTCGCATGAGTCAAGCAGTCTCGTTCGCGTTCAGCGGTTTTTCCTGAACAGCTGTGCCTGGATGTGCAGTAATTTAGATGCATTGAACGTGTTAAATTGTAACAGCAATAGCAGTAGGCTGAGTATAGCTGCTTACACAACTCTACTCCACACTAAAGCACAAACTCGTACCCGTCACATGGCTCACATTTCCTCACAGAGTGGTAATGACCTTTGCTCCAGTTTACTTTCCTTTCCAAACTTGAGCAACTCTCTTGTAATTCCCCCATAGTTCAATACTTTTTTTGCAAATAGGGACTAAACTTTTCAAAATAATATAATCTACTCAATTTCACTTCTGATTCATACTTTCTGCTCATTTTGGTTTGACAGATCAACATTCTGTACTGTTTCGAGTTACCTTCCACTGTCACTCGAACTATCTGGTGTTAAAATAGACCTTATAATAATATTAATTCTATACATGAAGATGCAAGAGCTACTCTGCTGCAGGAACAGTGTTAGAGAGCTGAATATAAATCAGGAATGTAATGAATACCTTGAAACATTTTTCAAAGACAAAATGAAAATAGATTTCAAAAGGAAAGGCAGCGGTAAAAATACCCTAATATTTTCCATCACACAGATATGGCTCCTGTGCTCTTTGCTCCCTTAATGGCACATTTTTAGCAACTTTTTTCCCCAAACAGCTACCCTACAGTCTCATTGTTCAGTCTTCCATGTTCAGTCAGATATAATTACAATTTTGATTTCAACACTAGAGTGTAGGAGTTTGAGTGCACACCTTGGAATGAAAGTGGAATATTTTTTCAGATAGCAGCAAGCTTGCTGTCATGTTAATTCCACTCACCTAGAATGATATCAGTTATCCAGGGAAAGGCTTCATTTTAATGGTTATGTTTTCAAGGTTGGGAATATGCTTGGATTTGAATATACTTCCCTTAAATATGAATACATTTCAACATAATTTGTTGTTTCATCTACACAATCTCATGCCACACATAATCTTTTCGTATTTGAAATTAAACAATCCTGCTGTCTCAGAGCAGATGCTGTGGATCATAGCCCTAAATAGGAAAGTTAAAAAACTAAATGAGTTGGCACCAAAGTTTCGGAATGTAAATATTCTTCTGGGGTAATTTGATTCATAGAATTAATGTCATATTTTTATTTATTTTATTCTATGATATGATCATTATTCATAGCAAGATAAGTTCTGTGTTGAGGCCTAGAAAGTAAGTATGAGCGGCTGGTAAATAAGTGTCAATATACCCTGCACTGCATTTTTCCCCAAAGCACAAATGTAATCAAAGTATGGCATTTACCATGAATGTGTTGCTATTAATACATGCTCACTCACTCAGTGCAAACAATGAGTAATTAAACATTAAAAGTATTTTTTCCACATGATGAAAAACAATATATATATTTATCAATTAATTTTAAGTTTGAAAAAAGTTAAAAGAGTTTTTTTTAACCATCAGCCTGGCTTGTGTTTCTTTCTGTTGTCTTTATCTCTTAGTTGGAGTCATACTGAGTTGATGCTGCATGAAGCTACATTTATAAATTGACTGGTGGCTTGCTGGAGAATTGCTATATGTATGTCACAGGCCACCAGCAGCTTTTTTTATTAAAACTACAGTGTAAGCAGAAGCCCTACAAAGTGTAAAGTCTGTGTAGACATAATAAGTAGAAAGACCCACCACCTAGAAATATGCTTTTGTTTTATACTTGATGAAACAGTTTTGGATTAAGTGGCCAAATCCAAAGCGAACACTGCTTCTGTCATAGTTGACACATCATGTCCACTTTTCTCAGACACACTAGATGAAATATAAACTGCCCATTTGTAAAGTTGTTAAGCTGAGATGCAAAAACCAAGCTTATCTCATCAAAAGCTGTAATGGCTTAAATTTAAGTAACTAAATCTACCCTGCTTGAGATAATTTGGAGCCATTTAGAAGCAAGCTTTCTTATCATGACATGTACTGTCTGTGGATGCTGATTGATGATGGTGCGAAAAACATATTCTATCATCTTTATGATCAGTTTTTATGCCTCCACATCCATCCGTCCCCTCAGATGTCAACTTAAACTCAAGGATAAAATGATTTGATTTTGATGGTCAAAGGTCACTGTGACCTCGAAGAACACATTTGTTGACATAACTCAAGAGTTCTTACACTAATGACAAAAAATGAATGCACAAATGTCTAATATGATAACATGATGACAATTTATATGCAAAGGGTCAAACGGCAACTTCACTGTGACATCATAATGTCCTGCAAAAACAATGTCCTGGCCATTATTTACCACCATAACCTAATATTTCACATTTGATCAAACACGGATATAATGACAATAATCTTGTGTATCCACCTTGAAACTGTGTGGATTGTGTAGATCAGTACTGCCGGGTCGAAGATGTGTGTGTGTGTGAAGGATCCATGTTTTAGGATTTGTAGCTTGGCAGCAGAGAGGCATTGTGTTCTGCCTGTTCCTCTGGTAGTCCACCCGGAGCTCGTGGTTTTTCCGATAATGAGTCACAGGTGATGATTGTTGCACCATGTGATGCAGCTTTCTTTCAGTCCTCTGAACTCCCTGTAAAAACCGTGTCTATATGAAGACATCGTGTTTCTCAATGGAAATGATTCACTGCAATCATGCATGATGATATCATATAAAAAACACTGTTTTATTAAATCCCTTCCAATTCTTCACTACATATATTTCACAAGTTTGAACAGACATGGATGTAAACTGCAACTTTACAGGCTGGAGAGCGATAATTCTAAGTATTGTTTTTGTTTTGCTTTGGAACAGAGCTTAATATGATTTTTAAAGACCCTGGCTGCTCTATCGCCAGAGGACTTCTTCTCTCCTGCTCGATACCTATTTTATTCCTGCTGAGAGGTGGTTCAGATGCAATTCATCTCAATAACCGAGGCCCACCGAGACCTTTTGTAGCTTAAAAAGGTCTAAGCTACCTACAGAGTACCCGTACTGAGCGCTGACCACCTTGGTCTTGGGGGTGCACTGTAATCTTTTCTTCTTATTGCCAGAATTGATTGAGCTAAAACTGGGGAAAGGTCATGGTGAATATGAAGCTTTTTGTCCATAACTTGCAATCAGAAAATGATGCAGATAATCAAAGTAGAGAGAGAAACAGAGGGGAGAAATGATACAAATGTTTTAAAATGACTAACGTAATGAAAGTTTGGATTTAACAAGGCTGTAAATACTGCAGGAGAGTGTTGCTTTGAACTCTACACTAGATTAGTCTCTCTTGGATGGGTAATTGATTTTTTTTTCTATGTGCCTCTTTGCTCCTACCTCTAGGCCTTTCATTCTAGCTCACCTGTCCACAAACTGAGTGGATGAAAGATATAAAGACAAGTCAGAGACTAGTTGGCTCCTTGGATTTCACAGAGTATCAGTGAGGCTATTTTTTCCCCTCGGACAGGCTGCCAGGCTGACAAGTGGCATGCAGCCTACTGGAGTAAAAGTATTGGCACACTCTGAGTTTGACCCGTAAACACGCTGGCAGTCTGAGGTCGGTTGGCCTTGGACAGACAGGCCATTTCTTCCAGGCACCGCAGCCTCCATCGCTCTGTATAATCACAATATAACTGCAGCTCAAGGTAACAGAGGCTGTATCAGCTCACGGCATCGCAGCCTCGCTGCTTTGATACAGCTCCAGTGTCAAAAAGTATTGCTTTATTTTCTTTCTAATGGAGTGCAGGATTTTCTCTCCGTTTCCTTTCCCTCCTTTCCTCTGCATCGCTCCTAACCTCAGGCTTCCAATGCTAGACCCTTCCATTTCAAAAGACTTCATCTTCTGCTAGGTCAATGGAATACACATCTCAGTTTGGCCTTCCTTTTGTGTGGGTGAGAATTGGCTCCCCAAGGCAGCGGCTGCACCCTCATGGGCTGTTTATGTGCTGCGTTCTTTCCACAGAAATGCCGGGCTGGGATTATCGGCCATCGTAGATTATTTCACCTCAGGCAGCTTGTGAGGTTAGAGAAACACAAACACACTTCACATAAGTAGTGCTGGAAGTTTTGTCAAACTTTTTTTTCCTGAGGTTTTCTTTTGATTTCCAACTCGACAGAATTTCTCAGCGTGAAACCTCTTAACCATGCAGCTGAATAATGCAGGGCCTGGTGCATATACAGTAAGCGGGGAAGAATTCTACATCTTGAGTTTTGATAGTTGCTCTCTTAGAATTTCCGCCGCCAGCTTCCACAACACGACTGTGCTTGAGCTTGTTTGTATTAGCTATTATTATGACTGACAAGCCGGCATTAAAGTAAGCCTGAAGTGAAGTCATCCTATGGAACATCCAATATAAGCTGTGTTTTTGTGCTTGAGTGTGTTTGAGTGTGTGTACCGTGTGCGCTTGTTTGTGTGTTTGCAAGAGATTTGCTTTAAATGAAGTCTGACCTTTGCGGGAGGACAGGCCTGCTTTGAAATGGCAAGTTGTTTATTGAAGTGCCTCCTCTACACTCATTGCAAGCTCAAACAAATCACTACTCATAATGTGAAAACATTCAAACAGCATACAGACACCCAGGGGACCATCCACCCTGCACAGTGTGTGAGATATCTGTGTGGAATTCTTTATAGCCGAGAGACAAACTTGAGCAACTTCGCTGTCAGTCAATAAGAGAGCTTGTGAGTTCTCTCAATAAAAGAGGTCTATAAGGTTGTAAAGACTGTGTTTATCCACATCTCGAAAATAGTCATATAAAACCTGCAGTTTCTAGAGAATACTGTAATGGTGTTTCTTCTTTATGAGAAAAAAAAATCCTCATAGCAACAGTAAAACGAGTGCATAGATAACTTAACGAAGTGGAGAATATGACCTTGTTCTTCTTATTCATCCTTCATATGGGATTTACCTGCTAACCTGTGTTTTATTCATACAATATATAGGTTCTGCACTATATGAAATACGCATGCACACTCCTGCTTTCATTTCCCCAGCAGACTGGCTGCTGAGTTGTTCTCAACAAAGGAAAGAATGTGGTGAAATTTCAATTATCGGCTGAATGTTATTTCTAAACTGTAACCTTTTTTTCTCTCCCAGGACCTGAATGGCACGCTGAAGAGCTTACTGTCTGAGTGGTTCTCTGTGGGTCTGCTCCGACTGGAGAGAATCACCTGGCAATCCCCCTGCGAGATCCTGCAGAAGATCAGCCAGTAAGAGCATTCACACTCTCACATACTGTTATTCTTGCTCTCGTTCTTTCATTTCACAGTCCCTTTTCTCAGAAAATTAAACAGTACTGTGGTGAAGACTGACTGTTTGCTAAATCTCTCCCCTGAGCAGTGACTGTCTAAACATAGTGGTGGTGGGTATAGCGTCTAAGAGCTTTAAGTTAACCTTTCCAAAACCAAAAAACCAAAATAATCTCCAGCTAATTTCCACAGTAGTGATACCATCAAATGGTATGCTTATTTACTATACATCTTTAAATATCGAAACTCCTTATGACTTTAGTCTAGAACAGGGACATCATGACAGTTGCATGATCAGCACCATGGACAGCACTGCACTTCAAACAACACAAGATTATAACAGCGTGCAGCTCAGGGGACATTCTATTCTACTGTTTTACAAATCTGTTACTTGATATTGATAAATATATGCTGAAATATTTTAAAAGCAGACAATAGAGACCATGTGCTGAAACTTTAAGTACATTTTAACACAAATACTTTTGTACTTTTGATTAATTAAGTTTTGAAGGCCTGACTTTTACTTGTAGTTGAGTAATTTCACAGTATAGTATTAGTACATGTACTTAAGTAATGGATCAGAATACCGTTTCCAGCACTAGACTTAGTTGCGCTCTGTCTTTATACGAAATGGAGAGCATGACAGCCATAGCAAGGATGGGGTTAAGCAAGTGGTTAATTAAAAACTGAAAGACTAACTATCAGCCCTCTGCCAGGTATGAGGCCGTGCACCCTGTCAGAAACTGGAGTGACCTGAAGCGCAGAGTGGGGCCGTACCGCCGCTGTTATGCCTTCACCCACGCCGCCATGCCGGGGGAGCCCCTGGTCGTACTACACGTGGCCCTCACAGAAGACATCTCGGATAACATTCAGGTTAGAAATAGCTGCAGGCTCTTGTAATGGTTCGTCTCACTTTACCACACCTTGGAGGATAGTTAAACATCTGGGATTTACTATTTTGTTCCTCCTCTGTGCTGACAAATGGATTATTGCTGTGTGAAAAACAATACAGAGACCTTTAAACTGCATATCCCCCTGGGAGCAGCCTCTACAGGGCTGTGTTTCTTTCCTTGGTGTTTACAGCCAAGAAAAGCTGGTTTTGACAACAGTGTATTGAGAATATTCTATGGTGTGAAATTGTGCAGTGATATCCACAGTTTTGCTCCAGCAGCTCTGAAATAGCTGTAAGAGAGTTCTGCCTTGGCAGCAGCTATCTAGCCAACAACACTGATAATGTTCTTGCATCAGGGTGAGTGATGCTCAATTTGTCTGTGTGACTCAACAGAGTCTGTCTTTTTCTCTCAGAGTATCGTCCGTGAGTTTGCCACTCTTGACTCCGAAGAGGATGTGAATAAGATAAATGCAGCCATTTTCTACTCCATCTCCTCCACCCAGGCCGGCCTTCAAGGGGTGGAGCTGGGCAACTACCTCATCAAGAGAGTCGTCCGAGAACTGCAGGTGAGTTTGGCTGTGATGCAGAATGGAGTGTTGTACATTAGTCTGCAGAAAGGACAATGCAATGGATGTTGCAGAATTGAATAACTAAAATGAAAGTTTTCCAACACATTTCTCATGGCATGTTCACCTTGACCAAAGGATCACATATGTGTTTATGTATGCTACTTGCAAGAGACACATCAGTGTAAATAACGCTGGTACTTTCCTTAATCGACCGTTGCTGTAATACTCAATATTACTGCTGGATTAATAATATTTTAAGAAGCTGCGCAGAGCTCAGTGAATTTGACCGCCTTCTCTAGAACTGCATCTGGATGACTTCCAGTGCATTTTGCTGTGATTTAATGGCAAAAAAGCATCAAAAGTTTACCGAAATAACTAAAACATGATACCAATGTGTTAAAGGTATGAAATCATGCTTTGTTAGGTCTGTCTGCAAGATGACAAGCAAACAGCTTTTAAAATGCATGTTTTCTGACTGGAGTCCTAATGGCAGGAAGTCTGTGTCTCTTTGTATGTAATCATGCCACATGAAACTACATATTGTTTCTGTTGCTCGTTATATAATCTTGTTGGAAAATTAATATTTGATCTAAAATACAAGAATAATCACAATTCTAGGATGATGGCAATGATGGGGTGATGTTCTGATTAACCTTCTTCGTTTTAAATTACAACCTGATTCAAAAAAAGTTGGGACACTGAGTAAAATGCAAATAAAAACAAAATGAATCATATTCAGAATGGGTGTATACATTGACAAAAAACAAGTTTCCTGGTTGAGAATGTAATATACCGATATTTGTTCTTTAGTCAATTAAATATAGATGGCAGAGTATTTGCAAATCAGTGTACTTTGTTTTATTGTTTTTTTTACAGCGTCCCTTTTTTGGAATTGGAGTTGTACCTAATTTAATAGAGGATTTTTATTTTGTTTGATATGTGGAATGAAGCCAGTATAGCATTTTGTGTTGACACTTTTGCTTATTAAAACACTGTGAAATAAGAGCCAAAGCCACTGGAAAAATATTTAAATAAAAGAATGACTTGAATCCTTTCTATCTGAAGTCCTATAAAGACTTGGCTCAGCTGCGGTAAAGCATAAGGTCAGAGAAGAAGCAAGGTTATGTAATCACCGGTTATCTCTAAATACAGTAACTATGAAGCAGCTAGGCTGTTAAACCAGCCTGTCCCATTATAGATACATAATAACACCTTATCACTGATGGAGCACATGACACATGCACAGATACAGCTGCTAACTCCTGCAGAGCTCCTCGGCTCCACCCCTGCGGTGCTCAGCTAAAAGTGTTGTTACGTCCCCCCCCCCAGGATAATTCACTCTGAATGACTCACACGCTGAATTCAATGAAAAGGCTTTCTGGTAGCCTTCAGGTGTGGCCCAGCTGGCACAGCGTTATTCCAGCGAGAAATGTAGCTCTGCCAGGAAGGATTTTTGTTTGATTGCTTTTCAAAAGTTTTTATTTCAGCCACGCTGCTGAATCATAAATCTCCCGCTTGTTCTAGCACTTACTTATACACACATGAATGCATACACACATAAACAGAGCTGTAGTCACTAGACAGGCAGTAATGAAATCTCATCCCTGCCACTCAATAAGCGCAGAAGGGCCCTTCATGTCGGGCCACTCCAGTTAGCACTTGTTAAACGATTGGAACATTGAATGGAACATCAAAAGCCACTCTACACAACAGATGGGGAGTAGCTCTTTACAGGGCGTCCTCATAACAACCAGGCTTCAGAGCTCTAAGCTGCTGCCACTTTACTTATTCATACAATGGGATTGTTTTGATTGGTGAAAGCTTTTCACTTATTGGCATTTTTATTAATGGCAGCATACGCTTCAGTGAGCTCAGCAGACACTGTGTTGTGTTTAGGTGTATTTGTGTTGGAGGTAGGAAAGTAGGTTACTGTGCTGTTAAAGCCTCACAGAAGGGGAATGTTGTCTTCATCAGGAGGTCTACCAGCTTTACCAGTCAGCATCTTCTACTGTCATCTTTGTTGTCTTTCTAATGCAAAAATAATCATCTAAAAAAAGAGTTGTGCTACTTTTCGGCTTGTCAGTACCCTACAAAAGCTCAGAGGAGCAACTCCCAAATGGTGATATTAGAAAACAGTAGAATTAGAATTAGGCAGACAGAAAGGTGGTGATCTGTCATTTTTTTCACCTACATAAAAAAAATTAGCTTTGATAATATTCAAAGCACATTTTTTTTTATAATCAAAATGCTCTCTCAGCTTTTTAAAAGAAAAGTTTATGTTGATTAATACAGTCTGTAGTTAGCTGGTTCATTGTCTGTCTACTGTTACCATTTATATGGAAATCAAGGAATTAATGAACCATTTAACATACTGAAATATTTGATTTCAAGGTATCCTAACCACATGAAATCACAAATTCCTCCCAAGTTAATGGGCGTATTCCAAAAGCCATACTACCTAAATATGCCAGAAAATATTGAATGTGTCCCAATACATAGAAGAGGTGGCACTAAGCCGTTGTTTTGCAAGTCCAAAGTAAGTGTTGTTGCATTTTACAGTGTGCAAGCCAGCAAGTCCCAGTTGTATGCCTCCTGCATGCAACCGTATATACATTGTAATGGCAGCTGCATTACATGCATCTTGGTACAGCTGGTACAGAATGCATTAAATACAGCTTCCAGAGCAGATTACCAAACCAGAGCCAGTTATTTTAAGACAGAAATTACCCATTCTTATGGTATAATTCTTTCTGTAATGTTAAACAGATAAAAAACAGTAACTCAATTTCACAGAATATGTAGACACTACGTTTTGGCTTTTTAAGGCGGTATCCAGTCCTCCTTCAATGTGACTTTCCTATCTTTTTCTGGACACTTTTATCCAAAGCACCCCATGAGTGCAATTATTTTTTTATGACCCTAGTGGGAATGGAACCCCTGACCCCGACCGTGTAAGTGCAGCGCTCTAACCTCGAGGCTACCCACAACCACAACACAGACTTGTATTCTGCAAAGGCTGTGGCTATGTGACAGGGCTTTACCTTATGTAAAGGTGAAGAGAGGGAGCAGCGCAGCCACAGAGGGACCACTATGATGATGGATAGATGATAGAGTGGAAAAGAAAAGGTCACAGTCGTGATTTAAGGTGAATGGAGGAGGTCTTGCTTGTCTTTGAAGATTGGCCCCTAGAGCACAGGTCTGGCACTGCTCCTCCTTTTTCTCTGTATCCTTTCCTCCCTGTTCCTTTTTCACCTCTCCTACCACCTCTATCCTTATTTCCACCACCTTTTTTTTTGCAACCCTGTCTACTTTAAACATGGGAGCACCTGAGAGTTAAAAGAAGAGGTTGGAGTGAAGGAAGTGGGATCATGATACAGTAGATTTAGAAGAAACAGAAGAGAACAGCCAGCGGGATGTGGAATGTGAGAAGGCTGGATTCCGAAACGCAGGAAGGGCAAAATCAAGTATGAAGAAAGCAAAACAATGTTGCAGTGCAGCGTGCCCCTCCAGGGGTTGTCTGACACTTCCACTTTTATCTGCAGCCACTTTCACTCCTCTGCCTGCCACATTGCTCTGTCACTTATCAACCCAGATGCCAGAGCGTGAAGAGGGGGAGGATTTTGGCGAGAAGAGACGGTAGCGGGGTGGTTGAGAACTCATGAGATGGGTGGGTGTTGTGTGTGTGGGTGGGTGGCCAGGACGAGACTGAGACGTGGGAGAGGCTAGAGAGAGGACAGGTATTAAAGGTGAGAGTGTAAGGGACTGAGGAGGAGGACAGAATACGAGGGAGGGAGAGAGCGGATCATCCATCTCCATCAGCGGGGCAGGGTCATGAAGCAACAGAGTTGATTTGTAATGCCGTCCCTGTCTGAGGAACTAAAGGCTTGAGCAGCAGCCAGAGCGCAAACAAGAAAATGTTGTTTTGTGTTTTGATACTGAGGTGCAGCGTTCATCTCCCTTATTTCCGTCGTCGCGGAGCTGGTGCCCCTGCATTCGGGTGGGGATCAAATCTCTGCAGCCTCTCATCTGTTTTCTTTACACCGTTGCCTTGTTTTCTCATTCCCATTCCTTTCCTGGGCTTCTTTTTTGTTTTCTGTTTTCGTCTCTTCAAGCTGGTTAAGGCAGATTGAGGCAATTCTATGTCGAGGTTTCTCTGCATGCATGTAAATGATTCTGCAACTTTTTGTGTTTCAAAGTAGGGGATTAAAAAATAAACTTTTCTTAGCCTTTAAATGCATGAATGTTTTTCTAAACATTCTTGTAGCTCAGCTCTTTAGAGACCTGTTCCATATTTAAAACAGCTCTGGCTACAAATTAACCTCTTCCACTACTTCTCCTGATGCAATTCTGTCATTTTTAGGAGGGACATCTGATTTTTATGGGGTGATAGCAAGTCAAAAGTATGCATAACATAGGAGTGGTACACATATTGAGTGAGATCAAGTTCCAGATAATCATCTTAGCATCAACATCATCACACATTGATAGCTTCATAGCAGCCCTGCAGAAAAATAACCTGCATGGGAGAAACTGCATGTTTCTTGCCCCAAACTGCATGGTATTATCATAAAGCGGAGGTGTGTAGGTACCCAGAGAACGCATTGAGGTCAGAAGCCTTGCTGGTTTTCCCTCACCAAAACTTAGCTTTGGGGCATTATTTAGCCTCCTTTCTGGCAAGACATCATGAACCGAAACCTACTCAATCCTATCTACTTTCAAATGGTACCAGTAGCGGTGCCTGCTCTCCGAAAGACAAAAAGTCGGCTGAGGATGTTGAAGTCCATGTAGAGTTGAAGAGGTTAAAATAACATTGCTTCAAAACTTTTAAGCACCCTCTAAAATATGTTTTTTCCTCATATTAGTGTCAATATGTCAACATTTGTGATGCCAGAAATAGATAAAGGAATAGAAGGGAGTCATGGCCTTATCTATTAGACAGGGTGTAGAATTGTCCAGGGTCTCTAAAGACGTAGAGTATGTGTTTAAGGGTTAACATCTTCCTCTCTGTCTCCAGAGCGAGTTCTCTCACATGGCCCAGTTCTCCAGTCTGTCTCCAATTCCGGGCTTCTCCTCCTGGCTCCAAGGCCTGCTCAGCCAGTACAGGAAGGAAGGCCGAGGCTCGGACCTCCTCTCCGAGCAGGAGTGGAAGGAGGTGGAACAGGCCACTGACTCGGCCTCGGGGACCTCGGCCATCGAGGCCCTCCGCAAGCTGATCACCACCAGCGAGTGGATGCGTTCAGAGCGTCTCATCCGTGTCCTGGAGCCTGTCCTGATGCGTCTCTGTGCCTGGTATCTCTACGGGGAGAAGAGGCGAGGCTACGCTCTCAACCCGGTTGCCAACTTCCACCTGCAAAACGGCGCCACCATGTGGAGGCTCAACTGGCACGCTGACACCAGCCCAAGGGGCGTGGCGAACTCCTGCGGCATCATGGTGAACTATCGTTACTTCCTGAACGAGACGTCTAAGAACAGTGGTCTGTACCTGCAGAATAAGACCATCACTGCGTCGGAGCAGGTGCTGGGGCTGGTGTCCCAGTTTCAGAAGAACAGCAAATTGTGAGAAAGAGACGAGGATTGACCCATAAATGCACCTCTGGTCTTTTACATGGCACTTATTATGATTAATATATTAACTGGTGAACTTAATTTAACTTTTTTTTCCTTTATCAAATATCCAAACAGAAAAAAAAATCGAAATCAGCACCAGTTGGATGTCAGCGGTTAGGATTTTTCACTTAAAGTTAGAACATTTCTCACACGACGTGTCTCATCCTGTTTCCTGCATGTGGTTCATAGGTTAGGCTTCTTGCCTCATTGAGTTTCAGGTTGAAGCGGTTTGATGTTGTGTAAGTGCCTCCCGAGCTGAGAGACTGTAGCTAATGAAGCACGAGGCATTTGTCAATGCTGTACCATGTTCCTGGACACCTGAACAGTGTGTGTAATGTTGAAGCAGGAGCGATGAGGCCGTGCAGCTACTGGAATAAATGATGTTTAGATTCTTTCATTTGGCTGAACTGTCTCACTGCAAACACACTGATGAATGTATTGGATTGTATCTCCTTTCTTTATTCCCTCTAAAGTTCAATACACAAAAGCATGAAATCACTGCCTGGAAATATTATTTCACTTTAAACAAATCTATGTTGTTTTTTCCTGTCGTGTATCACGGATACTCGTATTTTACAGTCGACTGCTCATTCTGATCCACTGAGCTGGACCCGCTGGGTACCTCCATTCACGTGATTTTCTTTTTTCGACAATTTTGCCTTCACACACACACACACACACATGCTCACACAACGCAAATGTCTCCAGAGAGCCATCGCTGATGTTCTAACTGCTCTGTACAGGTGCCAAGCAGGGCTCATATCAGCCCACACTCCATTGTTGTGAAATAATATATCACAGCAAGTTGACTGTGAAATTACATTTTATCTCTCCGAGGAGCCAAACTTTCTTTTCTTTTTTTTCACACGTTCTGCCCCCCCCTTTTCTCTCCCCGTGCCGCTCTGTGTCCTAGAAACTAATGGAGTGAGAAATAAAGTTAAAGTAAATGGCTAGATTGATGGTGTTCAGTTGTGAAGGAAGGGGGGAGGAGAATAAAGAAGCATAAAAAGGACAGTTGTTTAAGGGATGCCCTTGACAGACAGTGCAAGTGTCTCTCTGAAGAAACTGGAGACAATAAGCGACCTATATCTCTGTGTCCGTGGGTGAAGAGTGGCGCTGTCACCCCATCTCGCAATGGAGGATGCTGCACGCTTATGGTATGGCTTGCCATGGAAATGGCAATAAAGAGGTGTGGATCGGCTCAGAAAAATACAAAAAATAAATGAATGTTCAGGTTAGAAAAGAAATTAAAGTCCTTGGTGGTTGGCTTGAAGGTCAATTCAAAAGGAGTAAGAGTACAATAAAAGAACAGGTTTAGTCAAAACCACCTTGTGTCTAAATTGTTATTCAGACATCCCGTCCCCCAAAAGCTATCAAGACTATATAAACTATAAAAAAATAAATACTATCTGAAAACCTTCCAGACATAGTGAGTGATATCAGACTTCCTGTCAGGGCGGTTATTTAGTGGAGCTGCTATGTCACAACCAAAAAATGTCCCATTATTCATTGTGACCAAGAATAAATTTAATCTGCTGCTACTGAACAAAATAATACAATCAGAAATGAAATGGAAAAAAGGAGCCAGAGTAGTGATTGTACAGTCTATGGCTTATTCTTTCTTTAGTAATATTGTAGTTGATCTGAGGAAAGAAAAACTAACAACTTAAACACCAGCAGTCCTGCGCCCAGAACTCTTTGGATATATAACTGTATCTTGCTCTTGTTACTTTATATAGTTAATGTTTTTATTGTTATTGCTATTTTGCTTATTGTCCCTTCATTCATGAATTTTCCTCTGCTTATCTGGAGCCGGGTAAAGGGGAACGCAGGCTAAGCAAGTATTCCAGACCTCCCTCTTCCCTGCAACATTTTTCAGCTCCTCTTGCCAGACCCTGAGGCGTTCCCATGCCAGATGATACAGAATCTCTCCTGTGTGTTCTGGGTCTACCTTAGGGCCTCTTGCCAGTTGGACCTGCCAGGAACATCTCTAACAGGAGGCTCCCAGGAGCCATTTTTATCAGGTACACCAATCATTCTCATCCCAAAGGTTGAGCCCAGCCACGCTACAAAGGAGCCTGGGTAATGAAAAACTCCTGTGATGTCCACCAGCCCCATCTCTTAAAGGGATAGTTTGGATTTTTTCAAGTGGTGTTGTATGAGGTACTTACCCACTGTCAATGTATTGCGTGTAGTAGATAATGGTCTGTGCGCTCAAGGTAGGAAACAGACTGCTGTTTATGTGTATATGGCACTACTTTTTCTCAACTGTAGAAGTTCCATGTTCTATCACATAAGCGCACTAATACAGTGGTCAGTTGCTTTTTGTAAGAGACCACAAATACATGATACAATGAGCTGTTATGACAGAGACGATGAAATGGCATTCAATATGGAGACAAAGGGATATCTTTCTGAACTGGAATATACAAAAGAAGAACTTTTGTTGAAGGAGACTGAACAGGCTGAAAGAGAGAGAGGGTGGTGTAATCTGTAAACCCATGCCTACTGACCTGGAGAGCTATTGCTGCCATGAGTGGGACATGGTTCCGTATGATTTGGACCAAAACAGCTGATCAATTGCGATTATGCGTAGGAACATGTGAGTTCTACGGTTGAGAAAAAGTAGGGCCAAATGGAATGCACCAACAAATATTGGTGGACATATTGTTAATATAGCATACACATAAACAGGTATAACATTTTTAGGGCGGGCCTTTCTTGAGGTGGGTAAAATTGATGTGGCAGGCCCTGTCTGCTGGCTGTTTCCTGCCTGGAAAGCGCATCTGGTTCTCCAAATGTACAGGAATGTGCAGACCATCATCTACTACACGGAATACACTGAATGTGGGTAAGAACATCTGACAACTTCACTTCAAAAAATCCGAACCCCAGTCCTCTCATCCTAAAGGAAGTGTGAGTATGCAATACAGATCCTCTTAATATGAAGGTACATGGCCCCATTTGCATTTTTTTCATTACTTGTCCCTGTTTCTTTGTGTTTTGAATATTGTTGTTGAAATGATGATCCTGATATAATAACACTTGTTTAAAAAGGCAAACTTTTGTATAAAAAGGCAAACTTTTGTATTTTATCCTCAGAAGAGAAAAAATGCAGGCCATTGGTTCACACTGGGAGTGTTGAAATCAATAAGTGTACTGTGTGGCGTTTGACATATTCCACAACCGCTGCTGGCAGCTTAGGCTTGTTTAAGGTCACCGCTGCCCAGGAACGACCGATGGTAGTGAGAGCGGTTTCGGTTAAAAGTCCAGCAGCTTTTAATAATGAACTTTTAAAAAGTATATTATGTCATACAGGCAAAGTAATTACTTTTTGATAGTAGTCAGTCAGGTATTTCCCATAGGACTGAGAAGACAAATTGCTCACATAGCGAGCAGTTACAGCCCTGAAATCTGATTTATGGACACATCGGGTCCGGCTAAATGAAATGATACAAGCCTCCTCAGTGGAGGCTTAAAAGGACGAGTCCACTTTTCATGTGTTAAATGGGGCTAATTTGAAAATGGCTGTTGGAATGAATGGAATCTTAATATGTAATTACTACAATATAATTATAAAAGGCAACATTTAATACCATATAACATCTGCGATCAAGTGGCAGTGAAATTGGATAGCTCTGTTGGAGCTTTTTGATGACAAATGTCACAGCAAGTATTCTGATCACTGACGACTTCCACTTTAGTGCAGTGTGCACTAAAACCAGTCTTCATTTTTATCTAATCAGATTGCAGTTTTGTCACATTTCCGGCCCAGCACATGTTGATAATGGATTCACAGCTGAGTTCAATATTGTACTGCTTAGTTGTCTGACATGTCTTCGAGCCAATACTTTCTAAAAAGCAGCAGAAGACCTGATTACAATTGATTAGAAACTGTCTGCGGTGGAAACTCATGCCTCATCTAAAAATAATTCAGTAATTCAGACAATCCTTCTATTTATTTATTATTTTCAAGATGGGAAGTGAATGTGTGTGGCGGCGGTGCGTTTCATTTCTTGTCCCTCATTCGGAGGAAATTGCCTTACAAATGAAGCTAATCCATTTTTTACACATCACAGTCGCCAGAAAGCCAGAGAGTGATGGGAGAGTGGTGGCCGTGGCATTTTCATGTTTTAATTCATTCCGATAAGGTCTGAGATATAAAAGCTTTGTGTCTTCATCTGTGCAGCGAGTTTAAAGTGCAGATTGAAGTAAGTGCTGTATTGTATCACTGATAAACCATGATATGTTGTATTTTATTATATATAAATGTGTAAATATACCAAAAATAAAATAGTGAGTGACAGTAAATTACGTGGGCATTCCAAAACCACTTAAACAGTTAATTAAAATACGGTTATTGGTTTTGATTGAAAATGGTTTCAATATATTCATAATGCCATATTTAGCTATTAATCAAAGAGCTCCAAAGATGATTTCAAACAGTGGTTCTGTCTTTCTACCAAACAAAATGTCTTCAGTGCATGTCATCTCATTGAAGCGCTTGATTATACTAAACGGTATAGAGAATAAACATTGGCACAGAACACAAGCAAACCCACCAAACTCAGTCCGATATTTCTTTCATCACTGTGCTGCGAGAAAAACAAGGAGAGTACAAACACTCCAAGTCAGATTCAATCTACTGGTGATGTCCTCAAAGGCAAATATAGCAGAAAAAAAGTAAAAAAGGAAAGAGGAGGAAATGTAATTAATTCTTGAGATCCAAGTGTGATGGAAATCTCTTATTGAGTTTTCTATGTCAGCTGTGCTTTCTGGGAATGGTTAGTTTGTTGTCCCAGACAGCAAACAGTGAACTCTGACCTTTGCAGCATACTAAGAAATAGCTTAGAGGCTTCTTCTTAATACATCACTAAACCCACTGAACCTCAGCCAAGCTTAAAGACATGAAACCTGGTTTTAAATATGATGTATTTTGTAAGGTGACAGGGGAAGGTTACCCCAAAGTCAAATATACATTATGTGTGTTCTCTTTGAAGTCTTACACTGACCATAAAGTTTCTGACTTCTCTGATATATAATAGAATTAGATGGCACTCAAATCACCCAATTTACGAAACTAATCAGCAAAGTCTCTTTTCTTAAACTGTGACCAGGTTACTCAAAATGATCCACAGACCTTGTAGACAGGTCCATAAAGGAAGTATTTTCTTTCTACTAAATAATAGCAGATCTTATCACTGCGCAGATACATCTACTTATTGTTAAGAGTAAGCATTACTGGTGGGGAGAAAATAGTCGTTTGTGATTTATCTTGAACAGGGTCATGAATTCTGGAAAGAGACATTGCAGTTTTTCAAATGTATTGGCCACTTTGAGCACAAGCACAACAATCTATTTCATGATATTCAAGAGAAGGCCGACATCTCTATGACCAATATCTTCAACTCAACTTCAACTCACACAAAAGAAATCTAGATCTACTATAAATAGCACTAAAATAAAAAATTTGTAATTTGGTTACTTTAAATGATTGTGACTTAATGTGCAAAAATCTAAGTTACAGTTAACAAAACAACCTTTGCTAATAGCTTTTAAGCATTTAAGACTTAAAAACGCTCATTTGTTTCATCAGTACTGTGTGGTTGAGGTTTGTTCAGATTTGATTTACAGCAGCCAGAGTTAAGTTAATTGCGCTCAGGGCAGAAACTGTAACAAAATGGTGAACACTGTTCTGAGATTAAATGTGCTTGTGATTTTGATTCAAATGTTGCTAAATGTTGCTAGTCGGTGAACAAAATGATGTGACATCACCTTTTCCCACCAGAACCCAGCCCACTTCGAACTAAAAAAAAAAACATAGTTAATCTCCAAAAACAGAAATCTCTATTGCAAAATAATCCAAACGGCTTTAACTTTGGCAAAACATTTTAGGAAAAACTTGCTCATTTGGAAAAGAAATTGATTCCAGGGCAGTTAACGCTACTGTTCAACCTTCTTTTCCGTAAAGTACAGCCAAGTGTATCTGGTGTGGTGTTAGAATGAAAGTGTCATTGATTTGCCTCAAAAAGTCAATGTTCTTTCTGATGTGTTTTTAGGGCATCAGCCGGTTGAAGGATGTGTCCTCTGGAATTTTATAGGGTGTGGCATTTTATTCTAACACTTACTCCTGACATTTGAGGGGAAATCAATGCACCCCACTTTTTCAGCTTGAGTTATTTTTTATGATGAGAACTTTGCACACATGTTGTAAATGTCAATGCGTGGGCTATTCACAGCAGCATTTGCAGGTAGGGATGATGTAAAAGTGGGATTTTCAGTTAAAACTGAGAAGAAGAGAAAAAAAAATCCCTCCCAATGGCTGGCTTTACCTGCAGGGCATTGACTTTCCTATATGTGTGTGTGTGTGAGAGAGGAGAGAGTTCATCCAAGTGTGTTAATCCATTCTTCCTGGTTGCTGTCGCTGGCCCTCCTTCATGCTTCTCACCTCACATCATCGCCATTCTCCTCCTTCTCCACCCCCCTGGTACCCCGACCCGCAGCCACAGCCCATCCAATCCCTTGGTCCGTCTTCAAAGAGCTTCACGGTTTTACGAGCAATCAGGACACACACACACTCACATATGTTCCACATGTGCATAGCCACACACTCTTACAGGGATGTCTTTTAAATCTGCCATATTTTTACAAGATGTCACCTTTAGAGGGCAGCAGAGTTTCATTCAGAGTGAGCTGTAAGACAGAGCACAGTTGGAACGATGCTGATCCCTGATGTGTCGGCTGCCCAAACACCTTCTTCTTCTTGCTTTTCTAAATTACAGCACCTCTCTCTCTTCTCCCATACCTTCCTCTCGCATCCCTCCTCTGTTATTGCTGTTATTCCTTTCAGCTCACCCCACACACCCACTCTGTCCCAGTTGCGTCGCGAGTTGGAGATTGACAGATCTGCTATATCTGGTTATAGGCTGTAATTAAAACTAATTTGGCTTGCTGATGGCATCCCCTCCTTCATCCATTGCAATTAGTCAGTATTAGTTGACCTGACGTCTTGTATCAGAATGAATAAGAGGTAAACAGGCAGAGGTAGCGGTGGCATCACCCTAGGGTGACAACCTCTTCAGGCTTGATACAGTTGCCAGACAGACTGAAATGAGAGTGTGAAAACTCTCTCCCCCCTCTGTCTCTTGCGCTCTCTCTCTCACACACATACATACACACATTGAGACGTTGCCCATTGATTCTGCCACTTCCTTGGATCACTGAGACAGCTTTTCAGAAACAGTTGAACAGAAGTTTAAGAGCACCTAAGTGCACAGGACACACACATCCTCAGTTGGCTCTCTTGCTGAGTTCATTGATCAGGTAAACATTCTGAGGCCCACAGGTGATGATCACTCACAAATCACCCTTCCTTTGTCCTTCCCGCTTTCCATCTTTTACCCTTGATATCCAGACCACCTGGAAATGTCTGGAAACACCTTTCTGCCCCTCTTGCTGCTAATATGAAAAACCTCCTGCTGTGCATGAGTCAAATTTTTCAAAACTTTTGACAGTTGGGAAATACACCAGATGTTGAGAGATTTAGCAAAACAGATGTTCTAACACACATAGTTTTGCTTGCTCTATTTCCTCCTTCAGAGAAGTTTAAAATGACAAAGCAAAAACTTCCTCTGAGTAGAAAAACGTTTCAAAGATACAAAGAGGTACAGCATAATATATGCAATTTACCACAAAAGGGAGCTGGTAATTTATTGAACGGGTTCCATTTTGTAGCAATTTTGACAAAAAATCCAGCTCTTTCACACTTTATGCAGTTATATTTCAAGAAACTATCTGAACATTAAAGGGTCTACAGTCCTGTCAGTGGCTTTGTGAGGCTGTACTCAGGACAGTGCTGATTTGAGCTAAAATGTGCTGATGTTTAGTAGATATAATGTTCAGTATGTTCACCATCTTAGGTTAGGTAAGAAGTGCTAAACACATTTCAGCCACGGCTGTTGGAAATGTCATTAGTTCTGAATGAATTTGGCCATAAACTAAAGTATTGAAGACATTGATACTTTCATTAGTAATTTTCATGACTAATATCAACCTGGTGATGGCACAAGAGGAAAAGTCAAGAAATTGCCAAAGGTCTGTAAGATATTTATTGTCAATCAATCCAATATTTCAGCCTGTTGGTGGACTGGCTAGGCCAAAAAAGGCAGAGATATCCTGGCCTTTGGTTCTTAGTATTGGTAAAGCCCCAGTTTGTAAAGTCAAGGATCAAGCCCAAGCTCATATAACCATCCCTTTTCCAATGTTATCAGCCCATTACATGGCCTGTAGTGCTGCCACTCCATTAAAATAGCACATGAGGTGGTGTGACACCAGGAGACTAATAAAGGGATTTCGAAGTACCTGGTTGATAGTGGAATTTATTAACAAAACCCATGAAAAATGATACAAAAGAACTGAGAACAAATACAATTTCTGGCATCACAGCAAGCTGCCAACTCCTTTCTCTAGTGAGAAACATTTTAACCTCTTGGAACATACCACCCTTTCAGGTAAGCAGGGTGAGATAAACCAGACACGCATCCAAATCGGTTACAATAATGAACATAGCATTAATACAAGATCTCTAAATTATTGCTGACATCAGTATCTTTCCATGGCCACCCATCCATACCAATGATCAGCCTAAATATGATAGAACTGTCACTTACTGCAGAACTATCTTACCTCCCCTAAGTTTTTTCAGTGCCCAGCCACTCCCTGCAGAGAGGACATTATTACTCAAACCTGTTTGCACTTTCCTTAATTAGGCTGCTGAGCAGTTGATCCACCACAACATCCCAGCAGAACACCAAGAATCCTATGAATCAATGATTCAACCTAACAAAACAAGCTTGTGTCATTTATACACATTAACTGATAATGAGATATTGTCTGAAATGTAAATAAAACAATGTGATAATCTGATAATCCTTTGTGACATGTATTCATTTGAAAACTATCCAAATACAATATATTTAATATTCAAACTGATAAACTCTTATTTTTTGTAAACATACACTGGAATGGGAATTTTATTTGAGGAGTTCTGAGTGAGAACAGGTTGCCCTACGTGGACTTTATTGCTCCTTATACTTCGTAAACTTCCTCCTTTGCTCCTGTCATAATAACTACATCCACTAGAGGTCGCTGCCTGACAAACATTATAAGATTATAAATTAGAAACCTCAGAACTCAACTCTCTGCTCCCAGTGACAACTGATAATGGCAATGTAATAGGCTGACAACATACAAAGCAGGTGAGATAACCCTAATGACATCAGCACCGTTATTTTCTCTGACTTGACAAAGCCCTTTCACAGCTACAGGAGACATTATACAACTGATTCTGAGTCTCTTGAAAGCCAAAAAAGATCTGAATCCTTTTTTTCTCTCATTCATGTTTGTAATATAATATTTTAGGATCATTTATGAAGTCATGCTTGTGATGAATATTTCATTTAAAGCTCACAGGTGTGTTATTCACACTCCATCTAAAGGTGAAACCTATTAATAGCACCAGAGACAAGCATTTTTAATGAATTTCAGCTTGTCTCTTTAGAACATTCCTTTATCTGATGAAATATACAACACACGCAGTGAGCGAGAGACTTTTCCTCTTACTTTTTCTCTCTTCCACAGACAAACTGAGTAATGTGTCAATGGCTTTTCCTGTCAACACGGTTTGTCTTTTACAGTCACTGCATGCATCCCAGCGACCCATTAAGGCTGCGGCCCTCCTCCACACTTTCATTCTCGCTCATGCATCTGCAGAGTTATCTTCAAAACTCAGTTGACTCTATTTCTCTCCCTCAGATCAGCTCACACCGCACTCCCTCCGTCTCCCTCTGCTCCGACTCTGTGTCTACCTCCCTTCATCCAGAGCTGCATATTGAAAGGATACGTGGTCTCACTTCATGAAGCTTTGAGTCTCATTTAAATAGATGCAGCAGCTGGGCTGACACGCCAGCCTCGCCTCGTGATTCCATGCTCCTCTTGCAACAGGAGAGAGGGGAGAGCGGAAACCGACAATGGTGTGACAAATTGCGTTTTCTTATTTTCATTCTGCTGATTTATTCCTTCCCTCTGCTGCACTGCCACCCATCAACACCCCACTACCCGCACCCACAACCCTCAGCCACTCCCCCATCCTGTTTCCCATCTCGCTATATCCTTTGGAGCGGAAGGCCTATAGCAGTGGTAATGAGGGAGGTTAATTGGCCTTGCTGTGTCTTTAGGAGCCGGGTAGTGACGATGGTAGTGTGGGTAAGGAGGTGGGGGGGCAATTTTCTCAATTTGCTCCGGAGGCCCACCTGCTTACCCTCTGCTGTTTTCACATAATCTGAAATCTTCCCCACTGAGAGTCCTCTTTATCTTGGCAGCATACAGATAAAAGAGAGACTTTCCACGTGGAAACTTTCATACAGACACCGACACCTTTCACGCTATTCAATTACTCAGGGGTCACACTCTGATACTGCATGCCATCACAAAGCCGAGTTGATTTGCATTTACAGGGGATGATAGCACAAAAAGAAAGGCGATGAAATGTTCACTTTGATGGATTGCCTGTCTCTTGCAATTTTCATGGCTCCGCAAGTTGTTGATGCTCATAGTGAAATGACTGAAAATCGTAGAGTATGTTTATGTGCATACTAACATTCTAGTTTCACATCATGTCAGGTTTAAGATGTGTACATTGAACACAGAGACATGTTTATTCATATACGTGAACACGTGATTCTAACAGCATCTTTCTGTTACCTCAGTAATTGGGGGTGATCTCAGTTTGGTGGACTTACATGCACTCTGCTGGCATCTCTATCTGAATGAAGGATGAGTCTGACGATACAGTTTATGATATATAAACACCACTCCATCATATCAAACTGTTGTTGATCATCAGATTTTTCAGTTGTGCTGAATAACTTCTACATAACTTGGCATATGGATGAACCTATGCACAGTGATCACAAACCTTTAGGTTTTTACAGGTACCCTGTGAAGTGTTCGACCTCTGGTGATGGTCATTTGTTTTCTATAACCAGTAACCAATCAAATTAGTACAGGGTAGAAAAAAAGGACACTATTTTTTTGTGTGAGTGTGAGTAGAAGTAAAGTAGCAGACAGTGAAAATAATCAAATAATGAACAAGTACCTAAGATCGTACTCAAGTACAGTAGTCTATTAAACAATGACAAAAATAATATTTCTATAGCACAATTAATTTGAGATAATCATAACATATATAAAATAACATAATTAAGAAAAATCCAAATACACTTTAAATAGCAGTAAAAAGACGAGATAAAACAACCATTGGTTTGAAACACTTCAGGAGAAAGCAATTGTAAATAAATGTGTTTTTAGATTTTGTTTGAAATTCTCAACAGAATTAGAGCACTAACAGTAGATTTCCACCAGGTTTAGCAACAGAGGCCGTCTCAACAATTTCTATTCATCTCCTAAGGAGAGCTAGCCTGACAACGTCATACTCACGATTCTGTTCAGAATGTGAGTCTGAAACTGATCCATTGGGCTGTGATTATGGGGCGTGTTTCAACCGAACAAGAAAAAAAAAAGCCTTTTCTCTCAACTGGATAGATCAACAACCAACCAGAGCAGCGTAGGATGTGACGTATGTTAAGCGACGCATAGTTGATAGTAGATTTTTGCCAGTGTTGTAAAAAGAATTTAAGGATACACGGAGTAGTTTCCAACTCCTCATTTTTCAGAGTAATACTAAAGGTTAATGTATGCACAAACAAGTCCTCCGTTTAGGATTACAACTCCACAAAACATCAGACAAATCGTATCGCATTTGTTGGTCCTGTCAGAACCTAATAACACGGTTGGAACGCGGCAGCCATGTTTAAAAAAATTGGACAGACGACGAAGGAGACCAGGCTGAAGAAGCGTGTTCATCAGCCATGTTTGTTGTAAGTGAATTCAACCCAATTGCTCTTTAGTGACGTGGCTGATTACGTTACTGTTGCTCATCTGTCCATCATAGTATAAACCCGCCCTGACAATTTCATTGGTCCGAGGCGATCTGTACCGAGCATAGCAGCGCCACAACGGAGAAGTGCCAGACCGAACTTCCCGCAGAAAAATTTTGTAGGCAGGGCTAAAGTTCAGCTGCACCCAGGTTGTGTATTGCATGTTGGGGGCCTTGTGACATGTTCGAAGAGTGTCACAAGACCTCAAGTTTTTGAAATAAGGACGCGCAAAGGGGCCGACTCACCAACTTCAGTCCAAACTGTCAAAAGAGGCAATGAAGTTCTAAAATGAAAAGGAAACAAGATTTAGCAGAGAAATTGCCTATTTCACACCATACATTTTTTAATGGATTTCTTAGATGAAATAACAGTTAGTTTACCAGGCAGAGAACCAGGGACCGTCCAACGAGCCCTGCATTTGTCCAGTTGGGTGCATTCCATAATAGAGTCCAGCAGAAAATGGGAACCCACCTTTATTACTAAGTTGAGAGTTGAGTAGCGCATGTCCTTGCCAGACCAGGTAGACATGTACTGTAAGACTCTCAGGTAGACTGTTCCAGGGTTTGGGGCATAATTAACAAAAGCTGCCTCTCTACCTTTTAGTCCAACCAGCAGGAAAAATCACAAGGTCGCAGTTAGAGGGTCTAAGTGACCGAGCAGGAAAATATGTCCTAACCATGTCAGTAGGATGTTTCTGAAACCATTATATTTTGAGCCATGGGGAGTCACTCAAAAAGCTAATCATATACCTTAAACCCATAAAACCAATGTGCGGTCCTTTTAGTGGCAGGGGCACTTTAACACTGCGTTGAGCACAACATTGCATCAGATGTGAGCTCAAACATGCTATACTTTTTCAGAGAGTAAGTTGAATCTACATAATTAGCAGCAATTTAAAAAAAATTGGCTGTGAAAGGCACCTTGTTGACAACATTTCTCATGAACTCTAGCCGGTTGTAGGTATTCTGTGTACATACATATTGCATGAAATGATCCCATGTTGTGTGCCTGCATGATCCAAGCTTTTAATCTGCAGGTATGTTTTAGATCATTTTCACCCAATATAGGGTGAAATTACAAAAAAAGAAGTCAAATTACAACTGAAGCCATTTGTAACAAGAGTAAATGCAGTATTTATGTGTTATTCCCACCTGGAGACAGGGGTTGTGAGGTCAATGCGATCCATTATTCCTCATCTGTCTCTTTCTTCTGTTTACCCTTACTTTCATCAGCCCAAACACCTCCTTCCTCTCTATTTCCACTCCATCTCAGCCACTCCCTTCTTTCTCAATTCTAGTCCCTTCATCCATCTTGATGCTGCGGTCAGTTAGGCCACCCCAGGTGACCGATGAGCATGGCCATTGATCACTATAAAGTCAGCCTTTTACACTTAATGAAATCCCTGTTCGCTCACTCCACACATGCAAAGTGTCTGGAGGGGCTCCACCAACACACCCACACACATATGGAAGTCGAGTATTGGTGGGAACTTGATTAAATCAATACAAGTAGAGAGAGACGGAGGAGTAAGCAGATGGATGGATTCAGCTGAGCATATTCATGTGTTGTACTCAACACTGATGCTTTTTAACCATCAAGCATCTGTTACTTTTTCTTCTTGACTTTTTGCCCCTCTGCCTTTCTGCATGTTTTTGTAGATGGCGTTGATGAATGATATCAAGGAGCCTTTGATTTGTGATGGGGTGTTCAGGTGCATCTTGACAGACTGGCAAGGTGTCAAGATTCATTTACAATATACAGACCCTGATCATAGGCATCTCTTAAAGTGCTTCATAAGCTAAAAAATAGAACAAACTCAATCCACACAGAAAGGACAACTAATACCACTGGAGGTCACAGCAAACTGTTGATAAGAGGTTGTGGAACATGAGCTTAAGTGGCAGCTCCGAGGGCCTTGGTTGTACTACGGAATGCAACCATATGTATGTGTAGAAAGAAAATAATGAAAATTAACCCCAAGTTGAATCCTTCATGAATGAGTGAAGCGGTGATAGAATATGCCATTGAAATATTGCAGAGATTGCATGGATATTGCAGCATAGAACAACAACAACAACAACAAAAAATAATGTCTCAGACTTTAGTTATAAATACAATGGTTACTTTATACTGTATGTCAGCAAACCCATTTTTATGTTTGGAAGAGGATGTTGTCCACACAGTTCTCTCATCTTACTTGTTACATGCTTTGCATCATAGTTTGGATGATAAGTACTGAGGGATGTGTCAACCACTTGTAAGGAATGCTGGCTAATCTAATCTCAGCCACAACATTTGTGGAAAGAGGAAATTGGTACATATATATATATATATATTGGTAAAAAAAAACAAAACAAGATTTCCATGTCTATCAAGACCCCAAATCAACAAAGAAAGACCATATTAAGAAACAGTGCCTTTTAACAAGCTATCGTGATATCCATAAGGTTGTGATGTAGGTATATTGTATATTGTATATAGCTGCTACAGGGCCATTACAGGTATTCCCCAGCTGCAATGATGGTCCAGAGGCACCATTAATGTATAAAGAAAACTGGATACAGGGTTGGAGGCGGGTCTACATTGATTTTCATGAAAGTTTCTCAGTAGTGCGTGAAACCAAAAAAGTTTGGCTCCCATGTCTGAAATTAACCAGATCTTCTATGGCGCTCATTAAGCAATGGCCCCGAGAGACTTCCACCTGCCGAGCCAGCCACTTGCAGTTTAGTACTCATCTTACACAAAAATGTTCAAAACTTTCCAAATGTTATTAAACTTAATGAATGTCTCTTTCCCAAAGAAAGTCTATGGAAAAAAATGATGGCATCACATGATGAAACTCAGGTGATGCAATTCCACCATTTGACCTCTAAAGAATATCGTCTTCACAAATTTGTTCTCTTACTGGTGGCTTGAGAGACACCAAGAGAAAGTGTATTATGAAAGACTTGGAAACACTGACCGTAGAATGGGCTTTTTCAGGAGTGGGACTTTAAGAGAGAGTCAATCAGACAGCGGGGGAACACAGGTAAATTCAAACAGACAGTATGTTTGAAAAACATATTTTAACACTAAGCATGCTTGAGTGGAAAATACAAGTATGAACTTAAAATCACCATAATATGTCTCCTTTAAAAATGTGTTAACATAGGTATTTTAATAAAACCACTCTTACTCAAGAGGAATCTGCTGAAGAGCCCATCATCATCCATAACCACACCTATAGCATCCATCCACATGCATGTTAATTGGCTGCATACTAGAAAAAAAAATCTGAATTTCAAATTTAAGGAAAATGTTAGCACTAATTATGTGGACATTAAGTCCATGCTGGTGGAGGATTTTGAAAGCGAGAGCAAAATGCATCCATCCAGCAGCTGTCCCCGGCTCACGTAACAAATACTTGATGAAATTACACAGTACGTGCCAACATTTATCAGCAAACTGCAGTGCACAGTATATAATGTTAGAAAAAAGAAGCTATTAAAAATATAAGAAAATACCTGTTTCCCATACTAGGACTAGGACATACTAGAAGATGTGTTGCCCATTTCATGCACTAATGATCCCTCCCATAAACTGTAACCTGCACCTAAGATGGAAAAAACTGACAAACCTGTTAGTATGATGGCACTTACTGCTGCATTAAGAAGGTACTTCACTGTATCCTGTCAGAATACTCTGCAGGAGGGTGTCTCAGTCTGCCCCAGTGGGGAGCCTTCTCAAGTCAAGGAGTGGCAGATGGAGCTGGGTGGTCGTGGGCACCTGTGAGATGACTAACGTAGAAAACGACTAAGAAGGATAATTTTATTAATGGAAAGAGAAGTATGAGTGTGAACCAGAAGGTGATGAAGTAAACGGATGGTTCAAATGGAGAGGCAAGTGAGAAGAGAGGCTGGATGTATCTCAAGCTCAGACTCTCTGTCAAAATTCAGTAACCTTTATGCTTTTTAATTTTGAACCCAGTCGCCAGAATAAATGTTGCCATTGTACATTTCAGATATAATGAATATCTACATTTTCTGAACCAAACACTTGTTGAATATAAATGTTTGTGAATGGCTGCAACACGTTCTCAGGTGCTGCTTTAAACAGGCTGCAAACAACTGATGAACACAATGTGTTGTAAATGTTGTGATCTCTGTTTTAAAAATATAATGATGATTGGTTACGGTTAGCATCAAAACCACTTGGTTATGGTATGATAAAAATAACAGGGTGTGGCATAAAACAGTGTCCTATTGTTGGAATTTATGTTGGAAATAAAAATACTACTACTACTGGTCTCCTGGTTTGAAGTCCTGCGTTGGGTGGTGCCATTCACCTATTCTCTAATCTGCCTGATGGTGGACCTAAATGGCTATTAACATCATATTGCTTCATCACCGTACAAAAGAAATCTTTCAATGTATCTGTGTTTGTAGAAACATTAAATGCAACATTTTGTGAGCCAGCAACTGGGCTGTCATTCTTTGACCTTATTTTCTTTTACTTTACTTGAACAACAGCAATGGAAACACAATAAATGGAGCTTTACAGCAGGGAAATCCACAGCTTTACATATGGATGTGGATGTCAGTTGTAGCTGTGACCCGTTGTTCAAGACACATTGTCCTTTGTGGCAGATGCCGAGATGAGGGAATCATGCCTGTTATTATGCTAGATAAGTGATTAGTGTTTACACAGATGGCCTGTTTGGTCTGGAACAGAGGGACAACGGTAACATTGCAGTCTAGCATCGGTGCTAAATGGTGACTCAACAGATCATGGTTTGCAAATTAATATCTAGATACAACCAAAGACTTTAAGTATGGACATCATTTACGTCATTGTGATATCACCCGTGCATGCGCAGAACTGAGTTAGAGCCAGAAGTACGCTAAGTGATCAGCTAATGCTAGTGCTAGCTAACTAGATGAAGAAGCAATTCAAAATAAACAGCAGATTGTCTTCATGCTGTGAAAGGGTCAAAGTTTTAAGGTAAAAACAAAGTGCATCGTGGAAGCAACCTGTCAATCACAAGGTAGCGCCACCTTTTTTTTTGTTGTAAATGAGATCATAATTTATGAGATGAACATCATGTTGTATTTAAGACGACTTGAAACTAGCAATTTAGACCATAAATATATGAGAAAAATATTTACTGAAGTAATAAATCAAGTGCGATGCAGCATCATTTTCTCATACACTTCAATACAATCGGACTCCTTTTTTCCAGTGAAGTCGCCCCCTGGAAGCCATTAGAAGGAACACAAGTTTAAGGCATTTCCACATTGGCTTCGCTTTTCAGGCCCAGAGGTTGTCTGCTGGCTGAACAGAGCATGATTTGTACCTTGATTTCTTAGATACAATAACAGATGAGGTGCATATATGAGGCCTGTTTCCATGGTGGCAACACCTGTTGACAAAAGGCCTGAAGCTCTACTACCCAGAAATATTAACAGTGTCAGGACTATTTTATTCCTCTTTTATGTAAAAGCACCTTACAGAGAAGTGACAGTGCTTGGGTAGTCATTAGTAAGAGGTTTAGTGTTATATAAAATGAACCCATAAAACCTTTTAGTAAAATATGAATTTTAGCCCATCTCCTTAGACACATTTTCCTAACAGCAGCATTACACTGTCCAAATGAGCTGACAGCAGTCCAGCTCCTCCACCAGGAAGTCTGCCACGTACTTCTCTCCATCTTATTGAACAGACAGGACATTCAGGTGGTCTGATATTCTGCTGCTGTCAGAGAAGTGTCAAATTATTCATGATTCTGCTGCCATACTCCCAATGCAATGAAAATTATGGCAGTACATTTTTCTTTTAAAAGCCACAGGAAAGGTTTCTTGTACCCCACAACGAGATGAACATTTTAATCCTGTGTGTTGTAAATCTTGTTATACAGACTGTGGTGCAGGGGGTATTATTAAATACAGCATGTTGACTCTACTTATGTACATGCAACATGTGGTCTGGAAATGATGTGCTTTTACTTTGATGTTACATAAAACATATCTGAACATCTCCATAGGTGGTTTGAATAGGGGATTAAGAGCTGTTGTCAAGAGGTTGGGGTTATTTTAGACCTAAATTTTAACACACACACACACACACACACACACACAGTAATCATGCATTTTTTTTCTCTCAATTTTATAGAAAGACAAAACACTTGCAAACCCATACACACACACACATACAGAGACACACACACATTAGAGTGTGAGTGCGCAGCCTTGAAATGGAAGACCAAAGGAACATTAATGGATCTATCAAGCCTCTCGCTGTCCTCCTTCCAACCATAGAGACATCACAAACAACCTTGTTGCTGCTCTGCCACGGACAGCTTAACCAATCTAAGGCAAAGCAGAGGAATAAACAAGTCTGCAGAGGAGAGGAGACGAGAAGAGAGGAACAACATGAAAGAAATGAGACATCTGAATGGAGAGAACATTGAGGATTTTAGGCAGGTTTGCTGCACATATGTAATAGTATCAAAGTTTTTCTATTCATCCCCACAAACCAAATGAGAGCTCTCTGAGGACCTCTTCTCTCACAAAACTGTCCAGCAAGGTAGACTGACCCATAACACCACTCTGCATTTAATTGAGCATTCACTCAACAACAATTGTCCTTGTCACTGTGTAGTGACCATAATCAGGCTTGTTTTGGATCTCTCCATGCCCGTAAGTAAAGTGTATCGGGCTGTAGAGCAAAACTAGGCATAAAGAGTGCTTAAAGAGTGTAAAAGAAATGGTGTTTGTCCTCATGTACTGTAAGCTGCAATTAACATGTACACATAAACACACACACTCCCATCTTTGTACTTTTTGAGGACCCTACATTGACATAATCATTACCTTCCCTCTTACCTTAAACATCACAGCTAAATGACTGCACAGCACTTTATTAAACTGGGTAATTATCCTACATGCTCAAGTGATTGCTTAATGCTCAATTTTCCCCCTACAAATACTAAATTTGAAAAAAAAAATAAAAAAAAAACTGCTTTCAGTATTTCTGCTGCATCTACCTGGAACATCGTACATTCAAACTCAACACAATTGTTGATATGGGCCAGTTTAACACACAGACACAGACACACACACAGACACACACACAGACACACACACACACACACACGATTATTCTGTATGCACTGTAGAAGAGTTGTGGTACTGTAGGGGTTGCTAAAGGGCAGCTTGGTACTTCCAAAATTAACTCAATATCCAATAAGTTCATATGTCAGACAGGCATGAGAAGAGGCAATGAGCTCAGCTGTGAACAGGAGAAGTGGGTCCTCACAGTGTGCAGAGGTTTGGAATCTTAACTCACATTTTGTGAGTCTAGGCCTCGTCTCTCTTTGCATCCAGACCTTTTATTCCTCTGCCTCTCCATGTTTCACCTACTTTACATCACACAGCCTTCCCCTGCAGTACACCTCTGCCTATCTCCTCCTTTCTTTATCTCCTCTCCTCATGCCGAGGGTGCCTCGATGGCTTTGCATCTGATTGAGATTCTGTTTCTATTAGATGGAGATTACATTGACATTAGATAAATATTGCTTACAAAACCCAGAGGACACACTCAGCTTTTAATACTTGGGGGCTAGTTGTCATCAAGAAATACTGTCTCTTTGTCTTTCTCATTTCACATTAAAGGTGCTCACGGTATGTTGGTGACAGTTCTGCAAACATCAGGCATATTACATTCAGCAATAATGTTTGCATGTTAAAGGAATAGTCCGGTACTTTTTCAGTTTTCCATTTAACGTCTGTCATAGTTTTATACCTTTGTAATTATGCTGCCTATTTTAAAGTTAGTGTGCCACCAAAATGGAATTGTCACACACAACTGGAGATGTTGCAGTAGTACTACCTCCAACAGCACAAACATTTCCTTCAGCACTATGCTCTTGGATAAGATACCCACTCAGAGTGCAACTGCATGTCACAGACGTTCGCAAGAAGTAGCTAAAAGACAGGAAGTGAGATGTTTATAAGTCAACTGTTTAATTACCCTTTGGCATTATTCAGGTCAGTCACAGCTTAAAGGTTAAACAGAAAGAACAGGCATGGGAAGAGGAGGAGATAAGGGGGGCTTCCTTAGTTTCTGTCTTACATTTTTTACATTTTCCAAACCTATATGAATGCTAGGCCATTTTTAGTGCTTGTGTCCAGGTTCAGAATAGATCCATGTGTATAATTATGTCTAATTACTTTAGTGTGTATGATTTCTTCGTAACATTGAACAGCTTGAGCAAGTTTCTCCAGTAATATTGTAGTTTAATTGGAAATCCTGATAACCAGTTCTCCAGTTCTTGTGCCTCCCCTGGCTCTGTGGAGCCAGGGGAGGCACAAGGGTTTCACTTTGTCAGAGAAGTTTGTAGAAGACTTTGTTGTAGGCTTAGTAAGACTTGATTTTATTTAAACACATGGTATTTGGTATTTTTGCTTCAGCTAATGGATATCAAGATTGCTCTGATATTCATGACTCAACGAAGACCTCCTGATCTTTAGTTCCACCACTTCAGGCTGTTCACATTCACTCTTCCTACTTTAACCTAGAAATATAGCTCACATAGTCAGGAGCTAGGAGCAGTGGTAGAAAAAGTATTCAGATCTCTTACTTACTAACTACTAATACAACAGTGAAAGTATAAAAATACCAGCATCAAAATGCACTTAAAATATCAAAAGTGCTCCTTATGCAGAGGCCCCATGTAATAATGCATTTATGTAAGCAGCATTTAAATTGTGTAAAGGTAGGGCTCATTTTTACGACTTAATGTATATTAATGATGCTTAATAAAAAAAATCTATTTTAATTGATCATGTTTTTCATCTTAAATCTCAACCTAAAATGTAACTAAAGCTGTCAGCTAAATGAAGTGGAGTTAAAAGTCCAGCATTTGAGGCTCAGCATGCCTCCCCTCTGTCTCCCCCCTCCACTCTATCTACTACCACTGTCAATAAAAAAGCTGAAAAATGGCCAAAAAAAGTCCAGCATTTGCCTTAAAATGTAGACAAGTAGAAGTGTAGAGTAATATAAAATGGAAATGCACCACCACATTTCTTAAAAATAAGTACCTATATCAAAATGTTCCATGTCAAAGTCTGCATAAAGCCTGTCTGATAAAAGGCCATTAATTTCTTAGCCCGGGCCTTTGTAGGACCACCTGTCATTTCAAAGTAATTTTTAGATTCCGTATCAAATGGTTTAAATCACACACTCTCACACACACTATACGTATATCAGTGTGTAATAACTGCATTCAATTGTGCC
>CAFUXE010000896.1:638186-654694 GCA_903364295.1 Serranus cabrilla | reverse complement strand
CCCCCCCCCCAAATCTTGCCTACACTAGAAAAAAAAATCTCTACAAAAAAAAGAAAAAAAATCAGTCCACAGTGAGGTCTGTTTATTATTCAGGATGTTTCTTCTGGAAAGAGATGTTGTTTTTCAATTTCATAATTGCAAAACATCATCCTTCGGGTGCTACTTTTGGGAAGCATGATGGAAAGGAAATGGAAGTATTAAGCCAGTCCGTTTGGTCAGATACAAGACTCCATCTATCAATCTTTCCCCAACACCAACAGCTGAAAATATTAAATGGCAATCATAGTGTCCCTTGTAGTGTGAGACAGATTCAGTTAATGTATATGTATATATATATATATATATATTTATATATGATGAGTTAAGTTAGACAGGGAAAATCCTTGTCCTCTGGATGTACCAGTAGTGTCAATAGAAATGGGAGAAGTCAGGCGCTAAATGACTCATTATGATGTCCATGCATGACATCCAGCATTAGCATATCAAATCATGCCAGTGCTGAGCTGCCCTTGAGTTGAAGGCAAGGGAGAGAACGTGTATGTTTGCCTATCAGAATTAAAGGAGGAAAAGCAGAACACACACACACACACACTCGTGTTGGCTACACGTCTCAAATATTCGCTCTTCTCTTTCTAACACTAGCAAAGCCATTAGCAAACTATTGAGTTGTTACAAAATGGCAAAATCATAATGGTATCAAGTCAAGCTCCGGAAACAATGTTTGTGCTGGTACTGATATTTTCCATCTGTTTTCATTAAAATGAAAATGAGACAGCTCATCCATCTCTCTGCCAAAGTAATATGCCTGTATCTAGGGAACAAGGACTGTGAAAGCATTCAATATCCAATATCCATTCAAATGACTATGCTACTGGTATGTACAGTACATATTTCAATAAATTAATCAAGGCTGGGGTCATGAAACTTCACATTTGTCATGGAAATTGGATAGGAATTTCAAAAAGTTTGTTTGGCCATGAGAAGGAAGTTGTAATGCTGACTGTAGAAGTCCATCACATCATCTACTTAAAGTACAGGGTGTTCATAAACTCTTTTTACAACTTAAAAAATGATTACAAAAGGTCAAAGGAAAACCAACAGAGGTAAGTCCGTGGCCTAGAGGTTAGGAATTGGAGGGTCGATAGACTGAAGTGCCATTAAGTAAGGCACCTTAAGTAAGGCTCCCTGGGCACGCAGAAATGTGCTCCTTGCATGGTGTGTTCACTTGTGTGTAAAAAAGGATGGGTTAAACGCAGAGGTTGAATTTCCCCATTGTGGGAATAATAAAGTAATTAATATAAAGTTGATGCTTAATCAATTCTTTCACCAATATGGGAAATTAAATCCATTACACTGATGTGAACAGTTTTTTTCTTCTCTTGGCTCTTACATCCATACAATAAAATATGAGACTTTTTATATGCCTCATGCATATAAAAGTCCTTTATTTCAGACAAGCATAGACAGGCGCAAGATTTTTAATTTATTATTTTGTTATTTTGATGGCAGAAACAGTCACTGTCAAGTTTTCATTGTTGGTAGGAAGCAAGTTAATTAGGGATGTAAACTGAGAATTGGTTCCCATCCATTGGAATGTGCAATGTAGTGCCTCCAGGCTTATCGGCTCCTTTTATTTTGCCAGCATGTTTTTCCACAGTTGCAGAATGATGGCATTAAACTCATGCATCTATGCTGCTGGAAACTTGAGACAAGACGGAGCCATGGTGGAGAGGAAGAAAGAGTCCAATATGCATGGATGTATAAAGAAAACTGGATAAAGCGTTGGATTCAGAGCTCCATTCATTCCTATGAAAGTTGCTCAGTGGCGCATGAAGCCAACTTTAGTGTATAAAATCACCCAGATTTTCTGCTTCTATGGGCTCATAGAGCTAGCACACTTTGAGCCAAGCTGGCTACTCCTTGTTTAGTGCTCTGCTTCCTTGAATGGGAATAAATTATTTTATCATGACTAGACTTTCCAAATGTTATCGGATTGAGTTGATCAAAATCTAAACGAGTCATACCAACAAGTTTGTTCACTAAAAAACCCAACATGTCCACATATTTACAGCTGCCTTCCTAGTGTAAGTCTATAGACTTCTGCCAATGTGGCTGCATTTCATGAAGAAAGATGCAAACATCAGCAATATGTTGAAACATCTTTCCTTACAACAAATTCCCACAAGTGCCACTGGTCTGTTTTTTTTTTATAAATGGACCACTAAACAGAATCGATAACGTCATTGGTATCAAGAAATCTTATCAATTTTCATCCCTAGCATCAATAAGCATAAACTCTGTGAGATAGTTGACAAACCAACTATGCTGTCAGAGCTCTCCAAAGTAAAAGGGGACTGAACAACGTCTGACAATCCTCCCTGAGGGTGAACATCAGATTGTGATTTATACAGAGGGGGGTCATGTTAATGTTATGATTAACATAGATGAAGAGTCAGACAGGTGGATGGTTGGGGGATGGGAGTGGAAGAGTGCAGGCTTGTTAAGTGGAAAAACAAGCCGGGGAAACAAACTGTTGGAGCATTATGACGTATTAGAATAAAGCAAACCAATAGGCTGAGGCAGTATAAAACTTTTAACCTCCTCTTTAATACTTGATTTTCTGTTCTATCCCTTTTCTGCAAAAACCATTAAAAGCTTTTTTAGTTCAGCGCTCTCCTCTCCTCTCCTCTCCTCCCCTCCCCTCCCCTCCCCTCTCCGTCATCGGGCCACAGTTTGGAGATGTGCCTGTTGTGAGAGTCTACCTTTTCACATGACCCTGCTGAAGAGGTTCTCTTCACCTCTTCCAGCTTGCTCACCATCTTCTGCCATTTTTCTTCCACCTCCCTCAGCTCTCCGGTTGGCATCCACTCTCGTGAACTCCACTGCCGTGATCACTGTTAATTCTTTTTCAGAGGCAGTCCTGATCTCGGTGCTGTCCTCTCTCCCAGCAGCTCTTAGCCCGTCATTTATCTCCTACTGAGTGAGGAGAGTTTCCCAAAGGAAGGAGATCTCCTTTTCTTTAGTCTCCTCCCCCTCACCTATGTTTGATGTCAGACTGGTGTTGTTTGCATTCTTTGTTCGTCATGTTTTTGGATTCTGTGTTAGGTATAAAAAAATGTCTCTGTAGACTCTTATTTCTTTTCAAGCATTTTATTTTATCATCCGGCTAGATGAGGCACTTGATAGTTAAGTGCCACTCTCCTCCCTTAGGGTTCTTACAGCTGAATAAAGAGCTTGTCAAAGTTTTGCGTGACCAAACTGAAAGCATTCAATTATGTATTTATTTTGAATTATATATTTATGAAGATTTCCTATGCATCCCCAATGTAGGGTGTTTGAGTTGATATATAAAAACTAGACACAGAGATGAGTAAATTACTGAGTACACAATGGAGTTGGAGACGACAGTGTAAGTGCAGACCGCTGTCAAAGCCAGTCATGAATTCAAATACTTCTCTGACAGTCCCATTTCCCAATTTGGGAAGTAGTTCCACCAGGCGGCCACTTTTCGGTCTGACCAGTGAAACAAACCCGGAAGTGCCTGAAGCCTTCAAAGTTTCAATATACTAACAGAAGTCACCAATGTCAGCTGAAATGAAAATGCATTTGTGTATCCTCCCTGTGATTGAGATTTTCTCCAATATGAAGTTCATTAAAAAGAGGGCTATAGTTTTTCCATTTTCTTGCCAACAAACAGAAAAACAGACAAACTGCAGTGAAAACATAGCCTCATTTGACTCCTATGGAAGCTTATATATGTGTTTTATAACTAGTTGATGCTCTTATATCTTTTCAGTTCAGTTAATCTTCTTATTGTCTTACAAAAAAACAAGGCAGCTTAAAATCCTGTCCTGGTTGACTACCACAGCTGGGCATACCAATAGGGTAAGGATGAGGGGGTGATTGGTGCAGCAGTTGGGAAATGTGTGGGTGTGATAGGGGAGCTTATTGTTACTCATTGTGTGTGAAGATGGATGGAAAAGCCTCTTATTTAACATCCATACATGTGATTTTAATGTTCCAACTAGTAGTTATGAGTCATACTGTCAGTTCTATTATAGAGACAGCTGAATGGTGTGCAAGTCTCTCCACAGCCTCTGTCCCCCAGTGTGACATATACGCATTATCTCTGAGCTCTCAACTGCTTGGATTTCATATGCTGTATGCTTACATTTCGTATTGTCTCTGTTGGCATTATTATAACCAAATCATTTAATTTGCATTTTAGCTAGCCAGAGCTGACAAGAAAATATAGGTGTGTGGTCCTTTAACTTTTAATATTATAGATATATATATTTTTAAATACGGAAAATGTCAAACATTGGTGGTCATGTGTTTTCATAATAGATGGTGCTGTTGTTAAGTTCAAAAGAGAGTAGTGCCTAACCAATGTAGGATTTTTGACAGTTTTAAAGTGGAAAAAAAAATCCCAGTCATGCAAATATATTGGCTCTCAGTGTGGTATGTTGAATTTAAGAGCTGGAATAAAAATATGACTTTTGTACTTGATTTGCTAGTTTATTTTGCACCAATACAACTATGCATAGGAATTCAAGAGGGCTGCTTCCTTACATAAAAACCTTTTTTAAAGATTCTTTACAAAATAAAATAATAGACCAGCTTTGCAAAGAATAGAATCAAAAAACAAAACAAAGCTGAATGACACCATTTTAAATCCCATGGCTAACACAGGAGTACACACAACAGACTGGCAACCACTGGAAGGAGAACCGGGGTTTAAATACTGCAGCAGCTGATTAGGTGATGAGATGCAGGTGTGCCAGCTGCGAGAGCTAAGGAGGCAGGAGTAGCCATGCCTACGAACACACACGCACAGATGTTGCTTCTCAAAGGAATGTTTGGATGTCAAGGATCTGTTGAGTTCAACTGAGAACAGAATCCTTCTTTCAAAGAATTTCCAAGGAAAGGAGTCTTGCCTTGCCTCCGTAGGACCCGACTCAGGAAGAAGTGAAACACAAGGAAAGACTAGGGGACAGTCAGAAACCTAACAAATTAGATAAAACCAGTCTCCTCCTGCAGACCTTCTACCAGCCTCTATATGTAGAGAGCAAAGCTACATCATTGAAATACCCCACAAAGGTATCTTAGCAACTGTTAGCAACAAAATCTGCCCTACAGTATGTCTAGACTACGGAACAATATGGCAGACTGTAAGCATTTCCGTGTTGCATCCTCAGTTCTGTTCATAAAAAAACATCATAAATAAAACCAGTCACTTTTCAATCTCACTTTTATCTTCCTGTATACATGCGGGAGAGTGTGTTGTAGACAGACAGGGAGGATGTAACGTACATTATACAAGCCTGCAGAGAAGATGTGATTCTGTTTCTGAATGCCTGCAGGCCATTTCTGCCTCACTGTGATAACGGTGCATTTACAGGTAAACTGACTGAAATAGTGCACCATATGATGTTTAATACCTATCTGATTGATGTCAAAAGCAGCTAGCTGTTTCATGTTGTCTGTCTGATCTGAGTGGTAGCAGACTCATGGAAAAATAGAGTAGACTTGCTTTTTCAACACACCTAACTTGTATTATCGGAAGAGCTGGGGAAGTATATTGATGACAAAAGATTTGAGAGAGCACAAAAGAAATCTGAGTGCTGCTCAATCTGCAACTCAACCTTCGAGAGTGCACAGGCTCAGATTTGTATGGGTGAAATTAAATTTGTGCATGAAGGAGGTCAGAATTTGGAATGTACTGATTTTAAGCACATAAGATGGATTGTGTAATTGCTGCTCATGCTCACTTTTAGAATTCCTCTGAGCTCAAATCCCTCCTTACACCTTCAAACTAAAAGCGGTGGCATTATTTAACCACTTTATACAAGATACATTGACACAATTTAACCAAAATCACTTTTAAATAATGACTATAGTTTCTGTGGGACTCGTTAGTTTTCCCATTACGCCTTTTATGCTTACACTTTATTTGCATCATGTGCACTCCTGCATTCCACAATTAAAACTTTCTAGAAGGGGACACCCCTTTCCTACTACCCCACTTGTCTTGATCAGCACTTGCTAGTGTGGTCTCTGCTAATCAGAGAGTCAATGGTTCGATCCTTTGTCTACATGTCTAAGATTCATTGAGCAAAATACTGAACCCCAAGTTGCTTCTGATGGCTGGAATATGTGATGAGCAGGTGGCTCCTTGCATGGCAACTTCTGCCACCAGTGTGTTAAAGTCTGCGTGTATGCCGTCTTGTTTTATCGACTCTTTGATTGTTTGCTAAAGCTAGAAAAACACTCTATAAATGCAGTCCATTAACCATTTACCTGTGTCGCTGCACGCGTTTTCAGTCTGGCCCTTGGGGCCTCCACCTGTGTCGCCGCACCTGCCTCCTGCCCAGCCAGCAGGATGCTCACACTCAAGCATACTTCAACTATGTTTTGTCCCAACCACCTGCTGTTCCTGCAAAGTACTACAAACTTAAAAGTTCATAATCAGAGGAAACATTCCAACAACAAACCAGAAATGATATCTCCTTGCAATCAGCCATCAGTATGTAATGACAAGACACAGGGGATCATTTGCTAAATCCTTCTGAGGCAGAGCAGTGCCCATTCATGTTGTGAGAAATGTTGTGCCAGGATACTGCCCCTTATAGTGGTTTGGTGTCTTTGGAATGCTGTCATTTGATGTCTGTGGCTAACTTTTGTGTGACTGCACCCATTTTAATCCCCAGGAGGACGTGCTGTCTGATCTGGTGAAGAACAAATGGAAAACATCCCTTTGTGTGAAGAAGTGAAGCTTGGCAACACAAGTCATGAGACATATCTATTACTTATTTCTTTTATCTATAGTGTCCTTCTCAATCAGATTAGACAGGATTGTGTCCATGTGTGACAGAAAGAGAAACACATGGTGCTGAACCTGCTCCAAATCAAAGCAGACCTGTATCCTTGAGACAGTTGCAAGGTGACATTTATTTCAAACTCAGCCAAAACTGTTCAAAACGACCACCAGCAGCACAGTTATCAGCCATACAGGACTGACACTTTTGACACAAGAACATTTTCAGTAGGTGATGATCTCCAATAGTGTTTCTTATGTCCTCATGGGAGAAACAAAAACTAGTTACTATTTAGCCCTAACCCTCTAAATCTAAACTTTAAATTTGCTATCAGGGCAGTATCCCCCTAAGGGTGTTTAATTTCATCAGTAGACATGGAATCCTGCTTGCGTGACCACCTTTCACAGATACAAGTCAGTACAGTGTTGTTTGACAATTCAAACATAAAGACGGGGAGCTTTATGGTAATTTCACAGTACACAACGTTCTTTAATGTGACACTTTAACAGAATAAATAGATATTCCTTGAGTTGGTACTTTAAAACTTGCTTCCCATAGGGCCGACATGGCATTAGAAAGGTTTTTCATCTTCCTTACTTTCGTACTTCCTCTTATATCTATACGAAAACAGGCATTATTTCATTCGTGCGATATTTGTATCCATCACCTCACCCTGGGATTATCCTTTTGCACGAGCGTATGCATAGACATCCCTCTTCCCACATGTGAACACAACTTCCAGTCTTTAGCCCGCAAGGTAACTATCCTAATTGCTTGACATTAAAAGTTTAATTCTGCATTTAAATTCAGTCTGAGGCTCCTCTTAAAGATTACTGTCTTACGTGATGAGTCATGACAAATTATGAAAGTTAAATTGTTTTGTTTTATGCTCTGTCTCTGCAAATCACCATGGTCATGGTATTAGAAACAGGTCTCACAGCGAGAGTTAGCCATTACACAATTACACGCAAATTAATGAACAAATAAACAGCATGATCAATCAATAAATCCATTAAGTGGACCAGTCTCTTGGGACTCTTGGGCGTCTGTTACATTATCAACCGAGTGACTCTTCCAAAGAAGAGGACAGTTGGTAACAAAGCTAATTGGTTCTTAGATGACATCTTAAATTAATATATGGGTGTGAAAACAATTTAACAGATTGCTTCTTCACCATCAAATTACTCTTTTATATCTTCTCTTCAAAGATTCAAACTACTTAGCACACAATGCACGTGAAGATACTCAAGCGGAAAAGCTGATTCGCATTCAGCTGCTCAGCGGTTTAAATCAACTTCAAAATGATGGACATACACTGCACTCACAACAAAACTCCAGTAGGAATTAACTATTGGCTCTCCTCTCCATGCTGGCCTGGTCTCAGTTTGGTCACTCCTACTCAAATTGCTAATATCAATTGCTAGGCTCAGCAGCATAGAAGCACTGATTTTGACACTTAAACCACGTAGCTTCAGTGTGGAGAGTCATTATTCAGCAGGGAGTGTTTAACCTCTGCAAACAGCTCCCCACACCCCACCTGTCCTGTCTTTCTATCAAGTTTTAATTCCTATTATTAATATTTAACTTTCACTCATGCTCAGTTTCAGCATCAGTACTGTAAATAACTGGACAAAACTTTGTCAGCTTTGCAGGTGTAAGAACTGGGGATGGGCCGTGATTTTCAAATTTAGTATAGGATAGAATAGATAGACCACGCTCTGAGAAGTGCAAGATGTGATTGAAATGTTTGCTGTTAGCCTGATAGCTAAACTACTTGTCCAAGCTGCCACTTTGTGAAAAACACAGCCTCTGATAGGTCAACAGGTCAAGAACACGGCATATAATAACTATCACAGAGGATATTCTGCTCCCTTCAAGGCCACCAGAGTATCTGTTGGAGCGGCATGGAGTTTAGCTTCTGGGCAAAAATGTAAGTCCCCTCATGCAATGATCTAGAGATATTCAGCATTAGTATATTAAGCTGTATACCACATTCTATAGTGTCCAGTATGTAACATTGGTATTCAATGCTTGGTGGTGAGATTGACTTGCAGAAGCAGTCAGCTGTGAAAAAAGACTGTGCAATCAGCTATCTGTCTCAAGAATAAGTCGCTGCACATTTAATGCATTTGATTATAAAAGCCCACACACCACACAGGTTGTACACAATCAATAACCTCATACAATTATTCCCTACTGTAAACACACATACACAAACTTTTTCTAATTTCTGGATGCCTGTCCGAAAAACAACAAACAACATGCATGTCAGTGAAAAACTCTGAATATTGTTTTAACAGTAAACATCTATCACATCCTGTATATGTAGTCTTAATGCTTTTTCAACTCAAAGAGGGCAAAAAATACACCCAAATCTGACAGCCTCACTCTCTTATTTTTGGATGTGCTCCGCAGGCTTTTTGATTTACTTTCATATTTTGCTGTCCAACACAATTCTGACCACAGCTGAAAGTCAGCTACTGTTGATTTACATTTGTTATCCTATCACTTATTTGAATTCATGGCTGGAGCTGATCCCAACTGACATCGGGCCAGAGTCGGGGTACACCCTGGACAGACATCCATCCATTCATGCTCTGTTATTGTTAGGATAATAGGGATGTATATACACATATCAAAACAAAAGAAATGTCAATGAGCAACTTTATTCCTTCCTCTCTTTACAACACACATGTTGGCTGGAAATATTCTGATCTGCTGTGGCAGTAGTGTGTTCAATCCGAGATGCTGGTCTCTCTTGTCACGTCCTTGAGCTCTTCTGGGGGTAGCCCAAGGCAGTCCCAGACCAGATGGGATATGTAATCCCTCCAGCGTGTTTTGGGTCTGCCTCAGGGTCTCCTCTTAGTTGTACGTGCCCAGGAAACCTCCACAGGGAGGCGACCAGGATTGCATTCTGATCAGACAACTGAAAGAGCTCAACTTCACTTCTACTTTGAGCTCCTTTCAGATATCAAAGCTCCTCAAACAGTGCCAAAGGGTGAATCCAGGCGGCAAAGTCAACTAAGTTTTGGCTGCTTCAATCTGAAATCTCACTCTGTTAGTCATTTGTTGGAACTCATGTCCAGGGAAGACTTGGCATTTCATTATAAACAAATATATACACATACCTAATGGGCCATCCATTTGGATGCTAGTCTGGAAAATAATTTGTCAATATCAGCATGTAGGCTTAGTGGTGAATGGAGTGCACTCATATACTGCTTTTCTAGTCTTTGCAGCCACACAAAGGGCTTTACACTACATTCACTTATTCATCCTGGTGCCCTAAACAGCGCCACCTGTCACCATTGCGAAGTCATTCCCACATTGGGAGTAATTTAAAATACACCAACATGTAGACTGCCATGATCAGGGATCAAACCACCGACCTTCCAATCAGTGGGTGACCGCTCTACCATCTGAGCCACAGCTGCCCCTAAAGGCTTGTATAAAAACTATACCATCATGGTTTGTTGGATTTCATCACCAAAGGTGCACTCCATCTTCATCTACTGATCTTTTTGCTGTGTGCCACAGGTTATTTGACTTGACGACATATTTTGCTTCCAACACAACACTGACTCCAGCTAAAAAAGAGCTATTAACTTATACCATTAAAATACATTTACTGTGAACCATCTCCATGCAAATAATAAAGTAGGACTTAAGTAGGTATGTAAGTAGGTATACCACATTGGGAACACTGAGTCTTATTCACCAATGTCTTTCTTTTTTCCCTAAATTTGTTTGTGATAAATTGCATAAAAAAATCTCCATACCCCCATAAAAGGTCATGAGAGTGCAGTTTTGTACACAGCCACACATTTAATGAAAAGTTGAGAGACAAAAACAGCTATGATAGTTAGACATCTCTCTCATATCCACTGCTGAGGTTACTAACAGGCTCAACCGAATTGTCAATTGGCAGACCTTGCTCTCTTTTGCATTCTTCCGAACTTTTTAATACCTTATGCCCACATGTATTTATCTCTTATCACATCCTTCAGCTTGTCTGGGGAAAGCCCCAGGAGCTCCCCGGCCAGATGGGTTATGTAATCACTTCTGCGTGTTTTGGGTCTGCCTTGGGGTTTTCTCTTAGTTGAACGAGAAGGGCATCCGTATTAGACAACTAAACCAGCTCAACTTTGCTTCTACTTTGAGCTCCTTCCAGATGTCAAAGTGTCTAAAACATTGTCAGTGAATTAACCCTCAACTAATTTGGGCCTCTTAAGTCTGTGATCTCATTCTCTTGGCCATTTATCAAAACTCAGGGCTATAGGTGAGACTAGTAGAGTTAATTAAGATTTTTGCCTCCAGGTTCAGCTCTCAATGACAGTCCTGGCTGCAGACTTGGTGAAGCTAATATTCATCACCACTGTATGACCTCCAGTGTTCTTGTGATATACAGTATAGGACTTTTCATCATATTTAATGAGATGTGCATTATTTGTGTTGACCAAATGTCAATCTGCAAAGAAACATGAACCCAATGCTGTCAGGTAAGTCTAGCAGGGTAAAAAGGTACATTTCCCCCTGAAAGTACAAGTATGGCAGCATAATCGACCACAAAATGGACACAAGTACAAATACTACAAAATTGTACTTTATTTCGAACCTGCATAAATAGATTTTTTGGCCACTTAGGGGCACAGAAAATAAGTTGTAGACACTAAATGGACAGAAGTTGTGGGTACTAACCACAGACTGTACAAAATAAGTGGCATGACTTATGAAATTTAGGTTTTACATTTTTGCCAGTATCATCTTGGTTTTTTGGAACCAGCACATTTGCAAAACACATATGACAGCCAGCTATGTCAGCTAGTTGGTTAGCTTGGTAAGCAAGGTGCTCCCATAATTCCAAATGAACAGCCAATACCTTAGAGTGTCTTTTAATACAAGGAAATGCTGAAAAAGACCTTTTTTAGGTGGTCAAAATGTAATGAACAATGATGAACATTTGAAAAAATCAAAGTTCGAAGATAAAAACACAGAAATGCACTATGGTAGTGACCTGTCAATCAAGGTAGTCCCACCAAAAGCATACCCTGTTTTATATCTGTTTTACTCTAAATGGAGTAGTGCTCGTGCTTATGACCACAAACCCATTAGGAAAATGTATAATGAGGTAATAAAATTAAGTGAAAAGTAGAGTAATTTCTCATAGATTTTCATACAATCAGGCATCTTTTATAACCAATGGAGTCGCCACCTACTGGCCATTGGAAAAAATGCAGTTCTGCATCCGTATTGGATAGACCTGGAGGTTGCTGTGTGGTAGTAACATGTTGTAAACAGTTACTTCCTTAAACATTGGTATTTATTTGGAGCTGCTTTTCTGGCCACGTGAGGAATGGAAGTCCAATCTCTACAAGGCTCTATTTTTCCCTCCACCACATCCTGAGGGTAACATCTGTTTCTTTAGATACTAAATGCTCTGCTATGCTTTCTAGCCAGTCACTAATTTTGTCAGTTTTTTGTGCTAGACAGGTGGAGGACAGTGGCATTTTAGAGCTTTTTTGTATTTGCTAGAGAGGAGGATAATTCTGTGAGGGGTTGTCTCATGCCCACTTGTGAATAAAACAGAAAAGAACTTGAGAAAAGTACTCAGCCATTTAGAAGTCATAATTTTCAAAGCTTTCATGTAGAGAACATCTTATGTAGAAGTATATTTATCTACTGACCTGCTCTGGTTTGGGAACATTAAGATGACATATATAACTGCAAGCTGAAGAACAGAAACCTGTAAAGCAAATGCTGAAATTGCTGTAAATGCCCATCATCAAGTCAACTATCATCTCTTCCATTACAGTTGTTGATAATTGCATCCTGAGAGGAGCAAGATATTCATATCTGCAGCAAATAAGGGCCCCACAATGCTTGGATAAGTATAGGTAAAGTAATCACTCCAACTAACCAACTTTCAGCTCAGTCAAGACAAACACCCCCTTCTGCCAGGACAATAAGATCCTGGACTGCCTCTAAATGTTTTTCATCAAGAAAAATATGATCTTCCTTTTTATCTCTTTGGGGGACGACCTCTTACTGAGCAAAATAGAAAGTTGCAGCAAATTGACACATTTGAGGAGAACATAATGCTGCCAGCAAACTAAAATTGAGGACAAAAGCTTTAATGGCAGTCCGTGTTCTTAGGGTTAGAGAATTGGGCCTGTAGCTGGTGTGTAAAAAGGATAGGTTAAATGCAGAGGTTGACTTTTCCCACTTTTCTCCCTACTTAGGGAATCTTAATCTTAAGAAAGATTTATTTACAATAAATAAATATAGAATGCAATGTAAATCTCGAGAATCAAATGGTTTGTTTGTTTGTTTGTTTTAAATATGAGGCCTTACAATCCCACCATCTTGCAACACAAAGCGACACTCAATGATGCATTGCTAACTGGAAATTATATGAATCATATTAAGGCCTTTTCAGACAACAGATCCCAACCCAGTTGAATATCCAAGCAAGAGTTTGGACCACCGCGTGTTCTGGAAACCGCTCCCTACTAACTTTCCCAAAACACAAATTAAGGGGACATGTTTTGGAAAAATTGTGTTCATCTGTCCCGTAGAGTTTGAAGAGATGAATCAATAACAACATCAATCTATGTGGATAAAGAAATAGGAAATAAAAAGTTGGGAAGCTGCTCTGCCTCTGCCACAGGAGGAACAACGCCTTACTGCTGTATATCTCCCATACAATATATAACACCAGGTTGCTCAAACCGTGAATAAAAATTGTGTTTTGTTCATGTGTAGTTTTATACTTGCTTACACATTAGGCAGTAGAGAACAAAAACTCATTTTCTCATCATTAATTTATCACTACTAATAGCCTACAGAACAGGAAAATGTTGCATTAATCTTACAATCCCTCAAGCTCCTGGTATGGAACATGAAATGGCTTTGTCATCTCTCCTGTGCCTTTGTTCGTTTTGGCAGCGGGATTTCTATCTTTTCATCCACTGCCGTTTTGACTCGCACTTAATCTGCAATTTCACACTGTTTCCATCATTTTCAACCGGGTGTCTTGGCTCCCATCAAAATAAAACAAATGAAAAGCGCGTTGCGGAGGGACAATTTTCCCAGCAAAGTCGTACAGTGACAATGAGTCGGCGGGAGCATAATAGCCTCAGTGGAGTGGTCACTGTGATGTAGCATGATAAAGAAACAGCCTGTATTTTCAGTCTACGGTGGGAGACGGCAAAAAACACAGGAGGCTAAACTATTCATACACACACAGGGCACATAACCGAAGTATGTGTATGTGTGTTTGTGTTCTGATGGGGCCAGCTGGTAGGACATCAGCATGTTGTGGTTAATTTGTTAGAGGGGGGTCCAAAGCCAACTGGGCATCTCCTGTTTTACTGCTTCGTTAGACACACACACACTGATGTCCCCCCTCAGTCCGACTGTATACATAGCCATTATGGTAAACTGCAGGGGGCAGATTAGCATATTTAATATACTTGTTGAAGAGGCACCAGGGCGAACAACACTGCAGCCATATTAACCAAGGGCATTACACAGAATGCCTGCTGCTTGGAAAATGTGTCATTTCAGTATGTCACTATCACATCCGGACAGTTCTGCCATTCTCGTTGGTGCTCATTTAGTTGGCTTTCCCTGTCTTTGTTTTAGCCAGTCAACATTGTTAGCCTTAACCACCCTCCTTCTCTTCCCCCTCTTCCTTTATCTTTCTTTCTTTCTTTCTCTCTCTCTCTCTCTCTCAGGCAAAGTACACACGCAAAGTCAAGTTGTTCAGAACAGCAGTGTGTCTTGATGAAAACCCAGGGGAAATGTGCTGGGAATTGCTTTCATTTTGTTAAAGATGGGGGCCATTCTTTTCTTTTGTGTTCAGCACGACCAGGCACAGCTGTTTGCACAATTCAATACCAACTCCCTTACAAATGGATTTTCCTCCTCAGTTTTTCCCTCAACCTCTTCCTCCCTTACAGCTTTGTTGGACACAGTTGTAATTTGTTTGCTGTGACTCATCAGAAGAATTGGAATGGAAACATTTAAACAGGTAGATGTTAATGCCATCTATTCTATTCAGGACACAATGCTACCAGTATTAATAATACTAATAATAGGGCGTCAAACCCTAACCGGGGCAAAGTGTAACTACAGGGAAGAATCACCTTTGTCACAAGCAAGCTGGTTGTTAGTTACTGCACTCTGTTCTGTGGATACCTCTAAAGCCTGAATGAAATATTCATCAAAGGCAGTACCCTGGCTAAGCATGGCAGCATGGAGACTGTTCTGTAATTGAGAACACACAGGATCCTTGTTAGTCCTGAAGAAGAGCGGGGTTCAAGTGGTTTATGTGGGTTAATGTTTCTGTCAACTTTAACACGTTGAACATGTGGAACGTGAACGACGTAACCCGAACGTACTACAAGGAACTAAGACCATCAGCAAAGAAGTGGCTATTTCTATATAGTTATTCTATATGCCTGACACGGCACCACTAGGTCAGAATAAGACAAAATTTGATGAAATCATGCAGGTGATACAGAATCTCCTGTACCTCCGTCTCTAGTGGGGCCTCCAGCAGAGACAGAGGAATGTGTGTGGACCGTGAGACCCTGCTGAAGTAATAGGTTTTCTACTGGCAGTCTGGTAGTCATGGAAGCAGATGATTTTGTCCACAGGAGCGGCAAAACTCGGCACAAAATATGTAGCTGCTTTAAGTTGTCAACATAAAAAAGTCAACTTTCACACAGGACACAAATGGTGGTCTTGTGGATAAAATTGTTTGTTTGACCCTTCCAGTTCCCTTTTCTGACTTTCTCTCTTGTTATACTATGTTATAGTTATCCTATAGTTATCAGTTATCCTCTGATGCCTAGAGTACCTTCTCTGAGTGTAAAATATTACCATGGTTGTGTTTACATTACAGTTACTTGAACATCTGGTGTGTCTCATAAAGAGGGTACCCTGTGGTATCAGATATCGAGGGCTAAAACAAAGCATTGCTATTTGTCAGCCTGAGCATGGCTTCATGGTGCATGTTTGTTTTGTCACAATGATTGCAAAGAAAACAGTAGGAAGACAAGGTTCGCATAACACAATAACCACCCAGGAATTGTTTGCAAGCATTTTATCCACCAACACATTGCTTTGCCAGATTATGTATATATATGTTTCTTCAGGAAGCCCTCTGCACTCATTTAATTCACACACAGGGCCGGCCCGTGCATATCTGCCGCTCGAGGCGAAAAACAATTATGCCGCCCCTAAGCCTACATTTGCAACGTACTGGTGAATACCAGCAACAACACACAAACTGAAATGTGTCATAAACAAAGCAAAAACCAACAACAACACACAAACGCCAATACGTTATACGCAAAAAGTCTAGTGCAACGCCAGAGTGTTTAAAGTGTCAACAATAAAATATGTATGACTCAATATACGGGCATTTTGCGGATCCATATACAAATAATGCACTGATCCACAGGTCTGCCTAATAACTCCAATAATCTGGTTCCAAATCATTTACAGCAATTCACTAAATAATAACAGTGCAAATCTCTCCAACACACCACTTTCTCATATGCATCAAACACAGACACATAGCAACCACATATAATCAGCAACTTAAAAGGCTAAAGAGTAGCTAAATAAAGCTTACCTTTCAGAAGTGTAGGTGGCGGGCCTTCATCGCAGCAAAGTTCTTAA
>CAFUXE010000896.1:611242-637995 GCA_903364295.1 Serranus cabrilla | reverse complement strand
TTGTATTCCGAACCAGATCATTTTGGTCGTTTCGATATCATTACCGTCCCTCCTCACACTGCAGTTTTTTCAGAAATACCGGTAGAATCAAAATTGTTGGCGGCAGCTACGATTGGCTCGTAAGAGCTGGGGGCGGGATTTGTGTGAGTGAGGCACCCACAGGTCTAGCATGATTGACACATGTCTCAGCAAATCATACAGAACGCGTAGTGCAGTGAGCTTGCAGTTAGTTGATTTTGCTCATGAGTTGGCCCCGGTTGGCCCACATTTCGCCGCCCTCGCCAAAGTGCCGCTCTAGGCAGTCGCCGAGTTCGCCTATATGCACGAGCCGGCCGTGTTCACACATACTGGATCTAACATGATAGAGGTGAACTAGTTCTTCTCAGCATATTTAAGTTTAGTCTTTGTTTTCCCTATTTTCAGTTTAGACTAGGCATCATTATCCATCAGACAAAAGGCAGGTTTGTTGGTCGAACATCATCTGAAACTCCTTGATATGATTATGATTCAACATTCATGCCCACCACATAGAGTGAATGGCTGTTGTGTGTGTATAAGGAAATGCAGGACTTCTTTTCCACTCTTCACACGCTGTGTGTACAAACTAAAACAACATTATAATGACATTTAGTTTTCTTGCCCTCAGGCAAGATTGTCCAAAACTGTGTGCTGTTATGACTTGGACTCCTGCAAGGATTAAGTTGTTAGTGCATACAATCCTGGCAGGGGGAATATATCCTTATACATCTCTCCTCTCTCACTGAAAAGTCAGAGAACACACTCTATGTACAGAGCAGTGCCTGATGGGCTTTAGTGTTGGGATAAAGGACACTTCTGCACGGTGCAGGGCAAGTTAAAGTTCATTAGGGCTAAAACACTGTACTCTGCTTGAAAGATGATCTGCCTTCTCAGTGGGGGACACAGCATCTATAGACCCTTACAAAGATTATAAACAATGATGATGTAAGTGAGTGCATGCAGTCAAGCTATGGAAGTATGGTGGTGCAATAGACTGTCAAGCAATACAAAGGCATTGCACCCACCAAAGATTGGAAATGCACCCATAACAGACTTTGACACATGTGACCAACTTTCAGATCTGTGTGCTGTAAGTGTGGGTAGAATACAATAAAGTGGCCTAGTCTCCAGATATATACATACATTTGATTGAGAAACCCAGAGTGTAATATCAAACAAGTGAGCAATTAAGAGGATAAAAGTCACTTGTTGCTGACAGCTATTTACCTGTGCTGTACCTTAAATTTAACACAGACTCATGTTTGTCTCACAAAACAAATTGTGAGGGAACACAGCTTTTGTGAGACACTCATTCAGAGCAGCAGTCTGTGTGAACATCAGATATATTTATAAGTCACAAAGGATGGCCCCTGGCTCAGGACTGTCTGTTGCACCATCCTGTCAGAAAGATACTTCTTCCTTTTCCTCTGCTTCTTATTAGCTGCCCAGCCAGTGTTGGTTTCCTCTCAGTTTCCACAAATAGCAGCCACCTTACACCTTTCTGGATCGACAAGCTGCTTGATTTGGATCGATCCTCATTCTGTTCATCAACGCTTTCAGTAATCACAAACTTAATTTTGGTGGATGCACATCAGGTCATCCTTGTAGTTTTTTAGTGGAGACTTTATCTGGCCTTAGTGAAGCCACACACCTACACCACCATCTGCCACACTGCAATCAGCATAACTTCAAAGGCTGTTACAAAAAGCACTGGGGAGATGAAATATCCCATTGCTATTCCCACTTACATCTGTTTCCACCAAGTTATGAAATCTTGTAAAGCTGCAGGTCGCTAAATTACCTTGTGATCAGCGTCTTTATGCAGTCAGAGACGTGGAAGAACTCCAGTGTGAAGCTGATGAGCTGCTGCAAACCTGACTGTTTAGCTTGAAAACATGGAAATAAAAACAGGGATGGTGAAAAAAAATGCAGAAAGCACCAAAAAATAACCCCTGAACAACAAGACAGAACATACATGTTTTTATTTGTTGTCTGAAAATGAGACTAGAGGCAGCTGTGTACATTCTTTGTTATTCCCTTTAGTGCAGAGATTTATACTGTCACCAGAGGACAGTTAGCTTAGTTTAGCATAAAGACTGAAAGCAAGAAGTAACAGCTAGTCTGGCTTAAATGTTGTCTACAAGCACTTCCAATCATTGAGAGTTTGTGTTGTCTATCCTATTTATTCAGTACACAAACATCAACTGAAAAAAGATACGTTGTGATTTTTCAGGGAGTTACATAGTGGAATAATTACTTGGCAGAGCACAGCAGCTTCCTGTAACTAACAATGTGAAAAGCACACCCACTTCACACAACAATTGGCCAGGTATGTGGAGGTTAGGAAGTAAGCTGGGTTTGAACTTATCTCTCAATATCTCTTTTTTCATTCTTTACACCACAATTTCTAACACCTTTTGTGTGTGCAGTAACACCACAAATGCCTTTGGAGAATTGCTGTTTCAACGTGTGCACCCTCAAAGCCTGGAAAAAAACAGGATTTATAACGTGAAACTTTGTGATTGAAGTAAAATGAAATCAGCACAAATGTTCTGCTTAAAGTTCAGCCTCAGTGAGCTTTCACCCTGAAATTTGTGCCATTAACCAATAGTAAACCATCTTAACAGTGCTAGCCTGTGAGGGAGCTAAGAGCCGGAGAGTCCAAAATAGCAAAACTATCATAGTTTATTAACCTAATAACCTTATACTTCTAAAAACTGAAAAAACAAACAAAAAACGTCAATATTAGTTTGCACACCCACTAGTTGTGCAGTCCATTTACTATTTACATTCATTTTAAATTGTTCAATGCAGGGTGTGTTACGATAACCCTTAACCCAAAGTCATTGGAGAAAATAAAAGGGGTATTTTGAATGGCAAGTTCATCTAAGAAACCCTGCCGAATCGGTCTGTTCGACAAGAAAAAAAATGTATTTGCAGTCTTTGAGAGTAAATCTAGTCCTGAATGCTAATTGCTGCAAAGCACACAGCTAATGCAGAAAGTCCTGTTAGTCAATTAGCTTGTGGCAGGCTAATTTAGGCCTATATCGTGGAGGACCAGATCCCGTATGATATACTGGATGTAATTGTACTGTGGGGCAGAACAGTACAGAGTGGAGAGAAGCCCCGGGAGCTGTTATTGCTAGCTCTGTCTGGTTGATGAGTGAGTTAACAGTTAGCTCGCCAGCGACAACATTTCACAAACAACCCAGGAAGTAGTAACTATAGCACCAAGCCTCCAGAGCCACCTATATGCCTATAATGTCACTTTGTTTTATGACCCATCTTTTATCCCCATTTGTATGATTTATTGCGTTGAGACAACATCCACATAACCAGTCTATGAACAACAACACATACAGAATTCATGGTGATAGAGGTCAGGGAGGTGAGATGTAGCCAGGGGGGCTATGACACTGCAGACTAGTTAAGCAGCCTGAGCCCCTTAAAGCATGTCCCACCGTACATGTACATGATGTGCAACAAAAATGAAACAACATATCTGTATCTGTAGATAACTCAATAACTGCCATTGTCTGCATTAGCTCCTTTGTTCATCTCCTCCTGTGCGTATTGACTGCAGGTTGACTTTCTCTCTATCATAAGGTGAATAACAGATTACACTGAGTATTTCATGCATGCACAACGTCACCTTATGAGGAAGACACATACAGAACTAAAGCAGTGATCATTTTTGTGTTAAATTCCACACTGAACCATAAATTAATCCCATGACAAATATATGCAACACCTCCAGAGAGAGATGGAACTTGGTCTCCACACCTACAGTTAAGTGAGATAAAGCTTATCTTTCATGAGATCAGTTAAATAAATGGTTGAAATACACAGCAGCTATTGTTGCTAAAGTCAACAAGCGATTGTAAGTATAAACAACAATCCTGTTAGTTATTCATCGACTTGGTGAGATGACAAGTTCCCCTTTGCAACACATCAAACACACACACATGCAAACAGATGTTAATCGCACAGAAGAAATCACAGGTGATGGGTTTCATTTCTATTATAAAACATTGGCATTTTCCTGAGAAAAATGCAAGTGATTAGTAAAGAATTTCATTATTTTGATGTTAAGCTGTGCATGCAGACAGCAATCTCAATTTCAGACTGTAAAAAACATATGGCTATATTTATCATAAAAACAGCCCTAAAAGTAAGTCTCATTCCACTGCATTAATGCTTCAATTTGTTCTGTAGCCATTATAAATACCATATGTTTCCAAGAAATACTGTATTATGAATATGAATCTAAAAAAAGACATTATAAACACTGTGACATTCAGTCTATGTTTGGAAATATGGGGAGAAAACAGCCGTGTAAAATTCTTCTCCAGGACAGATGTGTTGTTCAGGTATCTCCAGGAGTATGTATGCTTACTGTACCCAGCAGCCCTCTGTCTTTTGGATAGGTTTACTACAGGAGACCAGCTCAGCACTCCGACCAAGGACAACAAGAGGTTATTAAGTAAATCTACTCAGCAGTTGTTGCCTTCCGCTTGGCTCCCCCTCAGTTTCTGCCAGTGGCCCCCTGTGTGATATGGATTGTTTTCAAGTAACAGGCGGTGAAAATAGCCATCTCATTATTTTTAATGGCTGTTTGAGATGGGCTCCATTGCAGTGGTGCGCTGTCATTTAGATGCCTGGGAACGAAGCGGGATGAAAAGGAAAAATGGATGAGGTGCACGAGGGAAGAGACTTCTCCATTGTGCTAGAGGTATGCTCTAACTGTTGTTGCAGCCACGAGAATGTGTGTTTACTTTGATCAGAGTCGCACAGACAGAGAGAGTTGAGAGGCGGGCACTAGAGAGAAAAGAAGAAAAAGGAATAAGAAAACTAGCAAGAAATCTGTTCTTTGTCCACTGAAGCACACTGTGTTTGCATCTGGTTGTAACCCAGGCGGCCACAGCACATGCTAATTGTCATCATTTTTCAATCTACATTAGTCAGTTGGCTAGTAAGCTCATCTTTAAGCCCCCACCCTACCAACACTTTGAATAGGAGCACATATCGTCTACAACCCTGGAGCTGCCAGAAGCCTGAACAAAATGCCATTTTTTCACCGCGTTTTCCATCTAGATGAGTTTTAATTAAGTCTCCACGCCGTGCTCCCCTGTGGCTGTTCTAATCAGACCACGGGAGCGCTGCCTTTTCCTCGCTTGTTTTGTAAGGGATCCCACGGCATCTGTTGAGCCCCCCCTGTCTATCTGTAACACCCCCTCTGTCAGTCTGCCTGCACACTGGGAGAGACACAAAAACATGGGCACTGGGGTGAGCATTTCGATACAGCAAAAGACAATCAGCGGGTGGTTGTCGTATCATTGATTAAGATTGGTGAGGTTATTACACTGCATGGTTATGCACAGATGCTCCCTGATGAAGGCCAGGCTGAAACATGCTGGACTACTAATTCATAAAAGTAGACATGTGTGGAAAAAAACCTTTGAAAATAATAAGATGGCTGTAATCTCTCTCTCTTTTTTTTTTTTTTTTTTTTTACATTTATTCTATCTTATGAAATATTTTATGAAAGTGTGGTAATAGACTGGGCAGAGTCTAGGCACATTACTTGCATGCCAAATGGTAGATAATCAATCAGCCCAAATACTACAACCTTCCTGGGAGTCGTTGTGTTTCACTCTACCTGCAGCTGAGGCTGCATCACGCCCACACTGCCCAACTTACATCATCAACAACATTCTGCCAACAGCCAAAACTTTTCATTTATATGCATTTTCTATTGCTAAATTAAACAGTTTTAGCTCTGTAGTCTTTAGTTTGGTCATTTAAATTCCATCAATATCTGAATATGACTAAAGGAATGTGTTAACATTGTTTTAAGAGACTCTTCTTCATGCAGACTTTTCTTTTCTCCTCTGTCTGCCATCTCTGATTGCCTTGTTATCACTGTAAACTTTAGTTAAGTAGTAAACTTGTGTTGGCTATGAAAGAATGTAAAGTCTGACAAAAGCAAAAGTACGTAGGTGGTGAGGGAATTCCGGCAGATGTTAATTACAGTTGAGGAAAGTGTGTAGTTTCACACTATAATGTGAAAGTATAACTGATATCCAATTATATATTAATTAAAAAAATATATATATTATGTCAGACACCTTTTTTTTCTGTATCTGAGGAGCAAGTTATTTGCAAGATAATGCGTGCACCTGTGGATGTGTGATGAGAAACAGGCAGAATCACTGGGAGGGCGTCCTCGTTAACTGATTAGCACCAGTTAGAGAAGTGCTAAACACGACTTCCTGTTGCTACTTTGAAAATGTCACATCTTAAATTTGGAAATATTTTTGTGCTGCTGCATTTTTAATTGCTCAACACATTCAAACAGTGAACACAGAAGTGTCATTTACAGGCAGTCTTTCAAACTTGGGTACTTAATTGTGCAAGAAATTACCCTAATAATAGGGTACTAAATCAGCGTTTGATCTTGAAGTAATCAATAAAAAAGAATATATTTCTTAAAGATTACCCCTTAACATGACAGTTATCTTCCATCCACACGTTTATTTACAGATGTGTAACTGTGTGTATTTGTCTGTGTTTGTCCAAATGCTCAGGAACTGTGTAATAATCACCCAGTGTGCAGGACAAACGATGCTTTATTTGTCCAATTACACGGCTGTTTTGTTTGGAATTTTCAATGAGATGAAATGAAAGTTGGGAGTTGACGGTGTTCAGTTTCTAGAAGAAAGGGCATTGTCTTCTCATAATTGTGTTCTTTCTTCCTATTCAAAAGGATTAAAAGAAAAAAATCCAATTGGAGACGGTTGGTAGGTTTGACGCCTTATCATCGCTCATTTTTCCATGCATCAAATTTGCTGCGTGATATCCACATTGTTCTCCATTTATTTATGGGTCGGATCTAAATGAATTAATCCTTGATTTTCTCACCAGCCTTCTCTCTGTCTTTCTATGTGGAACAATGAGCAGTGTCGCAAATTAAAGTGTGATTAAAATTTCTCTCACTGTCTCTGACTAGGTTTTGTATGGTAAGGGTTAACATTTAAGTGTGACAGTACAGGTTATACAGATTTACAGGCATCAATAGGTGTGTATGTGTGTGTATGTGTGTGCTCCATATTAAGCAAGGCAATAAAAGATAGCTCTTTTTAAAACCATTCAACCTTATAGTCTCAGATGTGTTTCCCTCTCATTATTGTCTAAAAGCAAGAAGCCTTTGTTTAAGAGTGTGTCTCCTCCCTGCCTGGTGTGTATCATTAGCAGCAGAACAAGATGATGAGATGAGGTGACGAGCCCCGACTTTAAATCACGTCAGTTTAAGAGAAATTCCTCAGAGAGTGTTTTAGATTCCACTTGCTGCACTGAGAAATGTAAGCCAAAACACCCACACATTAAACACCTGCACACACACACACACAAAGGTCTGTCTTAACTGAGGCATATTAAGGCATGTTTTCCCTATAAGAATACTTGTTTGTAGGTTACATATTCCATAGCAATTAGGAATAAAATAGCTTGGAGTGATGTGGATGAACAGGTGGATCAGGGGCAAAAAACTCAATTTCAACTTTAGCAACTAAGGCTCAGTACCTGTTAACGCACAACAACCTCTGGCTGAGTCATAAACGCAGCATGCTCTACTGGGAAGCAGATTAATGAGCGCCTCCCACCCACTTGTAGAAGGCTAAGGGTTTTTTTAGGAAGCTCCTGAACCTGCAGGAGGAATCAAAAACTATGTTTATCATCCTCCTCTCACCTATGATAATAATCTCTGCTGGTCAATTGGCTATTTCCTTTGCCTACATGTTTATATACAGAGTGTCTCATACAGAAATGATCATAGAATGAAATTCAATTGATGATGAATTGGGGAAATTTCTTTGAAAACACAGCTTTACAAGCTACCAATTACTTCACGTTGGAAGAAATTGAAGTACAGCAAAGCCACCCCAAGGAAAATATAGTTTGGTAAACTAAAGCTACTTAGAAAAAAGTAGTTCAAACTGCACTCAGTTGAAATTACTGCAAAACAGCCCACCTGTGACCACATTTTTGTGTACTTTCCATCCGTCAGTGTACTCAGATTACTCAGTCATAACTAGCACACAGCAACATTTCTTTACGTTCGTTAATAAACTGCAGTAATACTTATGACTAATTGATGCTTAAAATAATCATGTTCAGTTTTATAAAAAAAAAAAAAAAAGAAGACAGATTCCAAATTCTCTTGACAGGTAAGATGACCATTCAGCTTCCTGGAACACCTCTGAGAAGGGGCGGGGCTAAAGAAAGGGTGCTCAGTTACAGTGGAGAAGTAGTGGTTAAATAAATATAAAAAACCCTTTTCTTTTATCGCACAATTTACAGCAGTTTTCGTAGTTAAGTACACAAAAAAGCGTTGCAAATATTAATAAAGTTTTAATTCTCATACATTCATCCATTCACACAACACAATCTCACTCATATTTCCTTGTTGTCATTCTCTGTGGCTGTCAATCATATTGTCAGCCTCAGATGATCACAAATATATCAATAGCAGAAAAAAACATACCTACATCGCTAGCCTACCAACTGCTGCTGCCTCTTTTTATGCCTCCAAGCCAGTAATAGTTGTGGCTGAAGTTGTTGTTTCGGGTTGTAAGTCCTATTCTTGTGAATATGATATCTGAGGAGAACCTGCAGGCGTTTTTTTTATTTGGCACAAACGTTCACTTAGACTCACAGATGAACTTCTTAGGTCAAATGTCAAGGTCACTGTGACCTCACTCCCACTGCAGTTTTTTAAAAACATATCTCAGGAGAACCTGCTGTGAGTTTCGTCAAATAAAGCACACACCTTTGGACTCACAGATGACCATATTCAACTTTGGAAGTCAAAGGTCAAGGTCACAGAGACCCCACAAAATAGGTTTTTGTCCATACATCATCTAGTAGGACGAAATGATGAAGTGATGACATTTTATTTTCAAAAGGGCAAGGGTCAACTTCAGTGTGACATCATAATGTTTTACAAAAACACTTTTCAGGCCATTATTCAACACCATAACTCCAGAAGAGAAGGGGAGCCTTTTGGTCGGATGCTGAATTGGGGACATCATTCTTAGTTTTCCAGCTTGTAACTGTGGTGATCGTGTAGATCATCTGAGCTGTTGGGTTAAAGATGTGTGTGAGGCATCTAGTTTTTAGAATGTGAAGCAACATCCAATTTGACACATTGTCTGCTGTCATGGTTTCATGTGATTGTGGACAGAAATGGATATAAACTGTAACTTGGCTAGTTTGTGGAAGCAACAACCCCAAGATGGTCATTCTTTTTTTGAATATGATTCTCTCCCTGCCTTAGTAGTCCATGCTGCTGTTACGTGCGTCCCATGCACTTTCCCATCACTACTGAGTCTTTGCATATTCATCAGCTTATCATTCCATCAGCCTTGTCAGTCTATCAGCCTGCAGGATCTTCAACCACCTCCTGTGGAGTCCAGCGCCTCCACTCCACAGGGGGAATGATCACACTGCTGCCCAGGAGAAATGCCCCTTGATTACAAATCTCTCTGTATATAACATCTAGACATAGACATAGACAGAATAATCTGACAGTGTGGTGATATGAGGTGTAGAAGTCACACCCAGGGACAGAAAACCTGTAAAACCTAACAACAAAAATTAAGATTTTAATTAATCTAATTTGCAAATTAGATAACATGAAGTTATTGGTTTGGAAGATGGATTAAAGCGTAAAAAAAGGAGACAAAAAAGGGAAAAGTTGTTTTCCTGATTGAACTTTCGCTAAGCTTTGTGTCTTGCCACATGTAGTTTGGGGCTTTTCACTCCCAACCTAAACAATAAGTGGATTACAGGGTCGTGCTTGTCAACAGTGAATGGAACCACACCACCCGCAAATGATGTTGGGGATTCCTAACCCTCTAATCACCTTAGAAACAGGAGCGGCATCAATGCAACAGCACTGAAAACAATATTGTGGTGGTGTAAATGAAAAAGCACCTCCATAATGCTCACATTTTAATCACTTGTGCCAGAGATATGGATAAATAGAGGAAAGAGAACATTGTGCATTTCTCCGACAAACACATACACCAAGGAAGAAAAACACTTTTTGTTTTTCCTGATCTCTATTATCAACATGGTGATGACGTCCCGCTTTCCATTACAATTCAAAACAACAGGAAAATGCCTCTCAGGGATAAACTCATTTTGGAAGGAATTGGCAATTTTTTCAGCTGTTGGATAAGAGCATACGGTATATATCTTTTCAGAAGAACATACCAGTAATTTTAAGGATTTATCTTTTTTTTTTTCTGGTATTAATATTTGGAAATTGCTGCTGAAGTGGAAGAGGAGAGAGGCAGACTAACTGAGATAGTGTGCAAGGTAAAACAGAACAGGAGGGAGGGAGGAGGTGGAAGGCAGCAAGGGATGAATAAGGATGATGAAGAACCAGGACCTGGGCAAAGATTATCCCCAGGGCTCTGTTCCTCCAGCCTGAAGGTCCCTTTAGGAGGTTAGGGTCATGCAGCAGCCCAAATCGATGGGCTGAGAAGGGACCAAGAGGCTCCATGCTAATACCTGCTCCATGATAATACCGCCTGCTGAATCCCTGCTGGGTAATGTCATCCATCACCCTGCTGCTGCCACCAGCACAGATAGAGGAGGAGGAAGAGAGAGACACAGTATTGTACAGATAGATAGATGGCTGAGGATTGCTCTTGCTCTCAACTTTCCTGTATATCCCAGAGCTGATTTTAATAAATGTGGTAATAGGGCAGCAGGAAGTCACTGCACTGTGTCTCTGGCCCTTCAGACAGAGAGATAAATGCCAGGTCTGTAGGTCTATTGGGACAGAAAGATGTTAATCCATATATTACATATTACTTTCCCCTGCCTCTGCGTCACAGCGCAGATACATCATAGTAGCTATTGATTGGCCCCTGTCCTGACAAGGCCTTCTAAATGAGATATTTCATTCTCATGAGGGAAGCCCACCGTATTAATTTTCTTACCAGAGGCCCAATGCCTCGCCAGTGTTGTTTTGCCTCAAGTTTAATTTAGTTTCATGAAAGGTTTAGTTTTTCTGTTGGGCATTGTCTGAAATTATGCTCCATCTCCAGAGGAGAGTAAATTCTTTGTTAGAGGCTCACAGTGGAAACACTAAACTCTGCCCTCATACATCTCAGCTCTGTTACAACCTTTTGAATGTTTTTACCACCACTGAAGCAGAAACACATTTTGTACTCTTTCAGACACATTCTTGGTGTAAGGTGATCTTCATATTCATGGTTTCCTTTTCTACTTTTGTGTATTTACAGGCTTTTCAAGCAATTTGAAGACATTTCAGTAACACAATAAGAAGACTGGAGCTGCAACAATTTTGATCAAAAACCTGACTTTTGGTTTTGTGATACAATATTATTTTTTATCCACATCAACACAAAATTGCTTCCTTACTTTATCCTCTTTGGCCCTGATGTGATGAAGCCAGGATGATCTGCCTCTACTGAGAACCCTCTTGTGCTGCCTTGCCTATGTTAGGTTCATCTCCTTTTCCTCAGGTTTCACAGTTTACTGCCAAGTTCTTCTGGGCTGACCTTGCTTCTCTTTCCCTGATGGAGTCCGTCCCAGTGCAGCCTTCTGTATTTAATCCTGGGCTGTTCTGAAGACATGTCCTAACCATCGAATTCTGTAGCATTTGATCTCCAGCACAACCCTGATGCACTTTGTCATCTTGTACAGCTGTACCCTTGAGATCTTTCCATGCCAGAAGATGCTGCAGATTTTCTTGAGGCATCCATTGTGAAAGGCATTGATCTTTTTCATGCCACGTGCTGTAACTCAGCACTGTGAGTCTTTCTAAGCCATGCGTGCTGATGCTGTTGACCTCTTGTGCTGCATCATCTTTACTGACAATACTTCCAAGGTAAGTTAACCCACTGACATAGCCAATGCACATGAATAAGATTCAGGGGGTATTGATTTTCAAGCCTGTCTGTTTGGCGAACTTCACTCTGTCTATAGTTTTCTGCTACACACAATGATGCTTTGAGATGAAAACAGCAAAGTTGTCCGCAAAGAGTAAATATTCATCCACTGGATGTCCCTGGGTTTGTTGGCTGGTGTCGTCATCATAATCCAGTTGATGGCAATCAGGAAAAGAACCATTCAGATGAATTTTCATTAACAGTGGTCACACCAATGTTATTGTTCAACTTTGAATGCAATGTAATTTTCCAGGGATTCCATATGCTCTCATGATCTAAAATGGGTGTTGTGAAGCAGGCTGTCAAAGGCTTTTTGAATGTTGATAAAATTAATATACACTCAGGTGTTCCATTCTACACTCAATAATGTTTTTCAGAGCAAAGATATGGTTTATGCAACACTTTCTCTCCTGAATCTTCCTCCCCATTGTGCTGCTTACCTCACTCATCTTGGGGAAAGCTTGAATGTCTCTGAGACCATTGGAAGCTTTATTGATTGGGGCAGCAGTCAAGTTAGCCAGTTCCTAAGTTATCATGCAAACATCAGTCCTTAGACCTCAAGGCCAAAGGCCAAAACTCCCCCTTATAAAAATCCCCATCATGTTATGGAAACTTAATACATATAAACACATTTGCCCCATTGACCAATTGCAAACTATGCTGACAGTGCTGATTCATGAAGGAACTGAGAGCCTAAAACAAAGAAAGCTGTCTGACATGACATGATGGCAAATAGTCCCTCCATCAACAACCTTCCAGCATCACTCATTTTGCAAGGACACGCAAAAACATTTTTCTGTGTCACTTTCTATAGCGATCTGACAGTAATTATATCACACCAGTACCTATTCTCTCTGCAGCAAAAAATACATTTATTGTAAAAAAACACACTCTGCCATTGTACATCTTACCGGGCACTCAGAACGAAAATAGTACTGTGTAAAAGAAAACCCCATAAGGATCCGAGTTGATGTGGGGGCCGTTGCCTGAGAAATAAATCAATAATTTGAGGGCTTAACAGATGCCACGGTAGGAGAAGCACAGGTTCAAATAGTAAAAATAACAATGGCTGAATTGATCATTTACCATGAAGCTGCAGCAGTTTCAGGGTCTTAGTATTGTGCATGCTGGATCACTGTCACTCTGCCATGGCTTACTGATATACCTGAATAGAGTGGAGCCATTATTATGCCACTCTCCAGCTCCATCAGTCTTTTGAATGTATTTTCAACTTTCTAATGATTTGATTCTGCTTTCTTTTTCTTTTTTCTTTTTTACAGCATTTACAGATGTACTTCAGATTTTCAGTAATGAAAAGGTAACAGGACATAATCAAACACAACACTACCTGTGCTGGTAACACCTGCTTCACTCTGCGTGCTGCTCTGCTGTTTTTTAACTCCCTTTCTTTCTGCTTTTGTTTGTGTACTCGCCTCATGCTCATTACTGCCATGCCCACCGGCCCTCGTGACACCTTTTGTATGTTTTCTGCTCCCGAGAACCACCTGACTCAGTCACCCGCCTGTTCAGCTGCTATGCATGAACTCATTATCCATTGTAGTATATATTACAGTACTAAGCTTTTAGCAAGGTGTTGCTTTCAGGATTTTCCTTGTTAACCAGGCTGTTTGCAATGAAAGATCTTTTTTACACATTTTTTTTTTCTCCTGTCTATGCTTAGCAGTGGAATAAACACTTTAAAAATATATGCAAACATTGGCTGGACACACATAAGCTGAGGTTTAGAGATGGCTTTTTGCAATGGGATTATTTAGATGTAACACATTAGTTATTTAAAATATCTATTTTTAAGTTAGACTTCAACCTTTGGGTCAGTCTCTTTGCTTTGCTCCACTAGAGATAAGAGCATGCCGTGGGTGTCAGTATATTTACAGTCGCTATCTCCCTGTAGTGCAGTGCTTTAACTGTTGCCTCTCTTATCAGTAGTGTCCTTCTTCGCCAAATACACTGAGCATTAAAACTGACCCAGCATGCCGATCTAATCGCTCTCTCCATCTCTTTCCCTTTTTCTCCCTTCTTCTTTCTGCAGAAATGTTTCTGCACAAGTGAAGGAGAGAAAAGGGGCATTTGAGGTGACACCTCGATGTTGGCTTGTAATGACAGAGTACTTTACTTTTACTCAACTTACTATGTTCTGTGTAACATTGTGTTAAAAGGTGTTCGTATGGAACGATTAATGGTGTGTGGGCTATCTGTGGAGGCCAGCAGGAAGAGTGAGGAAGCAAGGCTATAAAGGCAAACATTCATTCTCATTAGCTCTCGTTGAATCACTAAGCCAGTGGACCTCCTGTACTCCCAACTGCACTGCTGTTCACTGAGCTGCCCTTCAGCCATCTTTAGGCCACTGGAGCCTTTCCGTCTAGCTTCTTTCCTTTCCTCCTGTCAACACTCCTTCTCTGCTCAAACCTATTCATCATTGGGTACTTATGTATTGTTTTGTTGTTGAGCAATTCTGCATTTGTTTCCATAACATGTATAGCAACGCTAAAGCCTCTTGTCTATGGAGTTGATTCATTATATTCTTCCTCTTGTGACACATGTGATTATGGAAATGTTGACTGAGTAGGGATATTGAAAAGAAAGAGGGATGATGCAGCAACACAACCTTGTGCAGTCTGGTGTTGCAGCTCTCTCAGTCTTGTGAATCCAGAATCATGTGCTTTATCAACATATTTGGAATGCAGTGCGACTTCCACAAGATGTCTTATGGTGCAGGCAGAGACCTCGGGAGGAGTGGTAACAAGAAAGGAGAGTGGGTTCTGTTGCTAGTGTGGCCCCAAGCACCCTTTAAAGAAAGAATGGGTAACCTTGATATTGAACTGTTTGTTGCAAGTTTCCATCCATATTGTCTGCTGAAGAAGTTTTCACACACGTACCCCCATCTGTTCTACCTATCTTTCTATATAAAAACAAAAAACAACTGCATGGACTGAAGTGTGGCTTAAACATCAAGGTCTGAACTGAATCGTGGATTCGGAAAATCATTAGAGCCATACTAAAAAAATATGAGTAGTTTATCTTTTACATTTTTGTTAAAATCCCAAAAAAATTACGTGCTTGTCTGTTTTACTTTGACTCCCTAAACGTCTAAGTCTGCTTGGAGGGAAAGAAGGCCCACCTTTTCAGATGGTCTTGGCCCTGTAGTTTGGTTGTTTGGTTCATCTGTCAGTATCAGAGTTTAACAACTTTCACACAGCTTGAGTGAAATAGAAGTCATTTATCCTATACCTACCAAAGGCCCTTGTCAAATGAAACAAAAGCAGCAAGAGGTTTGCAGGTTCGACTCTGGCCTGGGGCTCTTCTCTGTGGAGTTTGACAGCGTGGTTTTGCTTCCTCCCATAGTCTAAAAACATGCGGCTTAGGTTTAATTGGTGACTCTAAATTGCCCATAAGTGTGAATGAGAGAGTGTAACCCACCTCTTACCCACATCCAGCCCCTCCCAGCCCCAGTTCGGGTGATCATTTAAGAATAAAGGATGGATGGAGTTTGGTTTTAACCCTCTTGTTTAAAACTGTTTTAAAAATCTCTGTTTGCTGTGGAAGAACTTTTGAGCCAACATCAATTTGTATCACCCTTGTATCAACACTTGATGCCACTAGTTGTCGCACTCACTGCAGCCAGTTTTTAAAAACTGCTTGAAAGCTTTCCCAGAATAGTGGAAGCGGTTAAAGCAGCACACAAATGCCTGTTGTGTTGGTATGGGAAGTTTAACAATCACCTATGAGGGTAAAGTTAAATTGTCCATACGTGTACTTTGTCTAGGGGTCCACCCTCTTTAACTCTGTGTATGTGTTTTTGAAGAAGTAGCATCTGTTTGTTTTCTAAAATGTATCCTGGGGTAGAGATAGTGTCAATGAAACACATAAGGGACACGCTGGATTAATTAGTGATATTACAGAGTAACCCACTGGTATGTATCCAAACACTGAGGCCTCATGTAGGCCCAGATACTGCAGATCATACAACACTGCTTCTCTCTGATCTCCTAAAGAAGGAAGCCAATAGTTTAGCGACAGATTTGTGTGGTTATCAGAGAAGTTTGTAATGTTGGTAATGGGCCGGAAGAGGCCAAATGCCAGAGATAATCCAATGGTAATTAAATGCAACACTGCCAGCAAGAAAAAAACCCAGTGAGAGTGAGCGAGCCAGAGGGAAAGGAGAGAATAAGAGAGTGAGAGTGATCCACTGTTGATTTTTCTGTCTATGTTGTTAGACAGCGATCTGTCTTCCACTGGCAAGATCAATACACACCAGGGATACAACAGTTAATCACGAGACACACAAACATTTGTACGGGAAGCACACACACACATATACACGCCCATGTGATTAAAACAGGCCATGGAATTACACACACAATTATGCAGAGTTTATGTTCGAGCTGACACCAGAGCTTATCTGTCACCAGAGCTGGGCACGAATAAGAAAATGTTTAATTCACTTGCAGTGTATCTGCATTAACCTGCCAGAAATATGTAAGTGTTAAAACCTTTGAAAGATTATAATATTCAGGAAAAAGTGCTGTCATTTCAAAATCTGTCCATAACCAAGAAAGACACATTTCAGCACCTGTGGCACTTTGGTATGTTTGATTCCTTATGATTAGCTGTCCCTGATAATGGCCTGGTGAAAATATCTGTCTGTCACATAGCACCTGTTAAACAATGGTAATAATATCTGTGTTAGTTTATGCTAATCAATGGCGAGATGACAACCACAGCCATCTGGTATAAATTAGTAATGTTTTGCTCTGAATGTGTGAGATACTGGCTACAAAATTAAATACATTTAAATGTATTTCACAGAGTTACAGAATTTGTAGTGTCTGATTAGATCATCTCTGCCCTGAGAGGGGGTTGCTTATTGGTGCACAGTGCATGCCAAAATAAATGGCCGTAAAGTCCATGTGGCAAATGTGCTGGCAAAATATGGCTTGTCAAGCAGACATGTACCAACAGTAGAATTAATTTTGAGTTCTGTCTTTGGTCACATTACAAATGAAAGAGCAGTCTTCACTCTCTTTTAAGCTCATGTTTGGTCTCCACTAACTCCTGAGAAATATATCTGGCTCTTTAGCTGTTAAAATGCTCCTTTTGGGAAAGGAAGCAGCATGCTACAGCAAATTTATGTTTACAACTGCACTATAAATCTATTCTCTCCCAGTTTATGTTTGCTTGATGTATCACAAAAACATTTCTAATCAAAGTCCTCAAAGGACTCGTGTGAAACGAAATGTTTATGTTGAGATATTTAGGTAACAAACATAGTTTGAACCCAAACCATGGTCTTTCATTTAACCTAACCACGTTTCACAACATTAATCATGTGTATTAAACCGCGACTGTAATCAAGCAGAATCTATGTTTACCTTGAAGCATAATTGAGAATGTAGTTAAGCTGTACGAGAACGTGATTTTAGAAGACAGTGTCGCAGTGAGAGTAAACCAATGCAGTTCATTAAAAAAAGAAAATGAAAAAAATGTGTTCCATTGAGATGAGGCGGACTGCAGAGTTTTGTGATAGTTCTCTGTTGGTTTCTTAATTGTGAGGGATCCCTTTCTACACACAGTAATTTGAGCTATTGTTCAAAATAATTAGTGTAACTTTAAATGAAACTTACATCTAAATACTGTGTTCAGAGCACTTTGCACCTTAGGTCCTGGAAATTTACTGAAAACAATAAACTCTGGTTTCAAATAATGGCTCGCTACCCCCCTGTCTAGGGAGGTAACACAACATTAAAATTAAAAGGTTGTTTCCTCCTTGTTCCCTAAACCAAAGTCTGAACACTAAATTGCAATTAAATTGTGACAATAAACTGAAGCAATATAACTGAGGGTGAACCAAGGCCAAAACAATGTTATTAATCAATTGTGGACTATTCTATTTACACTGATACATACAGCCAGCCAGCTAGGACACTCGACCGAACAAGATCTCATCACAAATCCTTAACATACAAGTCAGCAACAGGCCGAGGTCATGGGTCCTTCAGCAGGATGGCTGTAAGAATATAGAAATGCCATTAACAAGAGAGAGAAGGGACCCAGTGGAAAAGGCCTCACATGTAGGTATTTTACATCAAATATTTAATTGGTGTGGGCCTTTAAAATCATCACTCTTAGTACACGAGGTGCATTATTATTAATGCAGTAACTGACCCAGAAAAGGTTTTCCATTATATCCGTCAGTATCTGGCAAACTTAATATGCACAAGCCAGTGGGTGCTCCAGTCTTTGCCAATGCAAGACCTTCCTGAATTGAGTTGCTAAGCAAAAGTAAAAGATGAGTAATACCTTGCGAAAGGCAATGTCCTGGGTTTTACCAATTTGCACAGAAAACACTCCAGCCTCAGAAAAACCTGCCTGCATCCTGTGATAGTTGCATCTTCTTGCTACTTTCTTGGCACCCAATGAGAAGGTCTTTCAGACTGAGCCCCACTTTATCAAGAGGAAAGAGGAACTTTCCATGATCTGTGCTGTTATCCTCCAGAGTGTTGCAGCCTCAGACTGCATCTCTCTGTAGCTGTAATTCTTCTCTTGCCAGTGAACCTACCTCCATCAACAACATGTTCCAACACCTGCAGTATCTGCTGTGCTTGATCTCTGAGAGCTGATAGCAGCAGGATGACTATCTCGGCTTTAGAGCTCGGATACAAAGCCTGCCTTTTTATTGAATGTGGAAGCAAAACTTAGACAAAGCACAATGATGACTGAATAACTGAATTGAATTGCTGTCTGTAGTCAATAAATAAGCATATTTCGGCTGCAGTGTAGTGCCAAAATCCAAATGTCGCACCTGAACCTGTGCAAGCATACCACTCTTATCTGATGTATAACCCAATATGTGGATATTCTTCTTTAGCTTGCATATTACACAAAATTAGGTTCTGTTGCCACAAAAATGTGATTTCCCATGGAAATAAATACTTTTCTCCAGCTGAATGTCTTCTACTGCAGGGTCAGTGATGTGAGGATGAGCAGGAATCAGCCACCTGTCATCCTGACACAAAACTAATACACCAGAACACTCTGTGACAACAGAAAGACTAGTGGTTACAAGAATTCACATTTCATCCAGGTCCAGCTCACCATCAGCAAATGTAGATACATGGAGGGATAATGAGACAAGGGGGCCTGGGGCAGAGACCCCCTGCCTCCTACAGTTCCATAAAAAGTTGCTTTAACAAAAAAAGAAACTACTACAAATGACACCGACTCATTATCCCCTTTCAGATTTCTGTTTCAAGCTGCAATATTTACGCCTTTGGAGGTAACAGCGGCGCGAGATTGGTGAGACTGTTTGAGGCTCGATCAATATGAACGAGCAGAGCCAGCAGGATGGAAAATACGTGACGGGTCATCAGAAATACGCCTATCACGACAGTAATTGAATCATGTTCAACAAAATGCAGAACAACTTTGCTTGAGTCTGTAGAATCTCTACAGCGAGAGACAGCACGACGGACAGTTCTTCACCATTATTGTTTGAAATCACTGCCGCTGCTTACAGTACACAGAGTGTCCGCCGCTTGTTGTGAACAAACAGACGTCTCTTTTACACGCCACTACGGTCTCCTCCCACGTGCCTTCCGCGATGCTGGACTGCAATGTGAATGGACGCCAATATTCTACTGCGAAATCATCATGAATGTCTTAACCTCCTGATTACCAGTACTTCAAATTTGTACTCTTTTTGCCATCGACAGAGGACATTTAGGGCTTTTCTCTTTTTCATTGAGGAAAATGGCATCCATCACCACAAGCGCATTTTATGGGAAAAAGTGAAAGGTACCAATGCCCCAACCCTTCACATTTGGCGCCATTGAAAAGCCCTAAATGTCTTCTGTAGATGGCAAAAGGAATAATTTCAGTAGTATCCAGTGGGTTGGAGATATTCAGGTTTACAAATGTCCTCCACAGAGTACGGCAATAAAGCAGGACTTTTACGGAAACACAGGCTGAATGGGGCTATTTTTTGTTGTCATTTTGTGTCTCTTTGTGGTTGTGTCATTGTAGTTGTGTCTCTTTGAAGTCATTTGCATCTCTGTGTTCTTTTTGCATCTCTTTAATTGTGTTGCATTTGCATGTAGTCGTGTTTTCGAAGCTGTTTTTTGTCTCTGTGTTCGTTTTTGTCTTTTTCGTATTATCTTTGTGGTTGTTTAGCCTCTATATCTACTCTTGCTGTGTCTTTGTAGTTGTGATGTGTCTCATTGTAGGTGTGATGCATCTCCCTGTAGTTTTACAGTTGCCATTTTGCCTCTTTGTGGTCATATTTTGTCATTTTAAAATAGTTTTTGTCACTTTGTGGTCATTTTGTATCTGTCTCTAGTTGTGTTGTGTGTCTTTGTAATGGATTATGCTATAGTGGTGATTACAGAGGTTTGTGTTGATGCCTTGATACTTCCTGCAGTGAGGGCCTGTCAGTATTGGAACCCATTGTATTGTATTTTTCTGATAGGAGAGTAAATTGGATATGTGAGACTCTTGGCAGCTGCCTATTGTGCCTGTAAGAAGTGCCAACAATGGGTATGCCAGCAGTTGTTTTTTCAACTTTATCATTTACATTACACACAAAACTCTCACACTCTTATTTGTACTTGACACAGACTGAAGAGGAAAATCACGGTTCGGGTCAATAATGTAAATAGAGTGTTGTTGAAAACGCAGAGTGTGAAAACTGTTTAATTACTTACTTGTAGACTGCAATTAAAAATGGGAAAGCAACACGTAAAACTCTCTCAATGTGACCTTGATAAAGACTGTGCCGGGGCTGACATGCACTCGTTTTTAACTTTTATTCCACAGTCCGTTAAAAAGAAAAAAAGCTTAATCTTTTCTCTGTGCTTTTTTGCAATTTCCTTGCACCACATTGCCAAGGAATCAAGGAATTATCTCTTTTTGTTCTCTTGTTTTTGTGTTTCTTTTCTTATTTATCTCCCACATTCCTTCAGGGAAGACAGCAAAGTGCTTGCAATGAAAGCTTCTCAGACAGAACTAAGAAAAACATGACAATAACTCTGCATAATACGATAAGTAGCTTAGCTAACCACTTTGCTGACACACAACCTCTAAACTGGTCTCCCAAATCCTCAGCTTCAACTTCAGGGCTTCTTGTGTCAAATCAAATTCAGGCATTAACAGGCAGAGGTTTGATATTAAAGCCCCAAGGTGATGCAAGATTGGGTTTGAAAAACTGTTGCAATTAGTGTGTGCACAGTATATTTTCCAATTGGTAGTCAGTGTTTGTCTTGTAATTCACTACACTGCATAATTTAATACGCTGAGGCCCCCTTCAGTATTGGCTTAAGTGGTTTTTGACTTTACCTAAACTTCAGTGCATCAGCCTGACAAGAGTCTGTTATTGTGTGCTACAGGGCAAAGTTACAAAGTATATTATAAAGTATAAAAGCCGGATTTAGCGTTTATTGAATGTGACAATGCTACACAGTGATTTTGAATAACTTTATTAATCCATTTATAGCTCAATGCTACAAGGTATTCAACCTTGATTAAGTGCTCACACATGCTGTTGCTTTTTGGTCAAGCAAAGTCATGCAAGGACAGAACTTAGTGGACTAATCTGTGTGTGTGTGCTGCAGTGCACAGTATAATGGTCTCACTGAAATGAATGAGGCTATTCTTATGAATGTTTGCACATGTGAGATTAAGGTCAAATTGACAAGAACTGGAAATTTGATCAGTACATTTTGAAATGTTCTGTAGTCACATTTGATTACTAATGTTGATTTGATCCATAAGTACACAGCATAGGATGTGTAGAGAAACAGCAGCAATTGTTGGAGGAAGCGAGGATGGCATAGAAGGAGTTAAAGCTGCATGAATCAATATTTCTATATGGATCACACTCATCGTTACACTGTGTGTAACGTGTGACAAACCCTGAGTTCCCCTCATCTCTCGCATCTAATTCATTCAGCTAATTGTTGGCTTTATGCTCGGCTCAGTCTCAGTTCCTCATTGTTTCCAGCAGCAGCAAGCAGCTGTTTTCAGCAAAAAGTTATAAAACCGACTGTGTGCTACCTGTCGAGCATCAGCAAACAAAGTTAGCAACTAGCTGGTGAACATAGTGGAGCAATTAGGAGCTGAAGAGTCACATATTTCCCTTAGGAGTGGATGGGAAGCAAACAAGAGCTCAAATGAGAGTGAATGTGAATGACTTCATCAGAGAGCCAGAAACAAAACTTGTTCTGTCTGCTGGATGAAAATTTAGCAGAGTTAGGAGAATGTTTTCTGGCATTTTCTATAATAGCTTTATAGGCTAAATAATACAATATCAATATTGTGTTTGCAGCTTGTTTCGCTGAGTCGAAGTGGCCAAAGACAAATAAATAAATAATCACTCAATGCAGCTTTAAAATGTCATGCAGGTGAGAGCATGTGGCAACAGGGGAAAGGCCCAAACACAGACAAACAAGGCAGAAAGAGACAGGTCAATGATTTATTACCAAAGTGAAGATGTATAGGCTAACTATGTGGGGCAGGTTCAGAGTCAGAGAAGTTGGCAGCTTGAAAAACAAAGACAAACACAACACAGCAGCATTGATGATCTGACAAGAAAAAAGTGAAAATGGGTTGGTTATATACTGCAGGGCTGACGAGGTAAAGTGGAAACAGGTGAACCGTTTGAGTGGGTCATGTGACCAGGGCAGGTGGAAACATTTGAGGGCACCTGGTGGACAGCTGGAGAATGACAATGAACAGGTTTGGGGGAAGTGGGAATGTGACTTGAAGAGGTTTTTTTGCAGATAAACTTTACATCTGAAGCATGGAAGAGAGAGGTGACCTTCACATCTCACAGCATGAGTAAGTTGTAAGTTGTTAACAGTGTGCATGCAGCTTAAAAAACCATGTGCACAATTTAGTAAAGTACATGTGTGACTTAGTAAAGCCAGAGTGCAAGTTATAAAACGCATGCACACCTGTATGTATGTTCACCTATAGGCCGAAACGATAACAATGAATAATATACAGCATTATTACTTAACCCAGAGCCATGTGCTTGTTTAAAAAGAAGTGCATGTGACTTACCTATAGTGTGCATGTGACTTAGTTAACATGCAAGTGAATTATTTATCCGAGTGTGCGCTTTATAAAATTTACGTTCATGTCACCTCCTGGGCTCCATAGTCATAATTTATATCGTGCCAATGTTTGATCATATAATGCAGGCATGGTCATTGACTTACCTTTACATCTACTGTCAGACTACTACACTTAGGAAAATTCATGCATTTAAATTCATGCATTTAACAAAAAGCAAATCAATATTTTATACTCATTAATAGATTTATATCCATTTGCAGTTATTCACACAGAAGGAATGCTTAACGGTAAATGTTTTGTGCCAAAGCAGGACATAATGAGACATCATGTGGAGAAATGACAAATGTTGTGACTTTTGATACTCAGTGATCACAGTCACTTTCAGAGGTGCCACTTATAACAGTGAATGTTTTGCGGGTTCACACAATATGAACCTGTAATTTGGGCAGTGGTGGAAAAAGGACTGGGATCCCTTATTTAAGTAAAAGTTCAAAAGTATCAGCATCAGAATGTACTTAGAATATCAAAAGTAAAAGTACCTGGTACACTCAGATAGTTTTATATATTCCAAATATACTATTTGATTATTATTATTAAAGTATTTATGTAAGCAACATTTTAGTTTTTCTAGCTAGGGCAAATTCTAACTGCTTAATATACTGTTTTGAGGTTTAATCTTTTAAAATGTGTAATGACTTTGAATTGATCATGTTTTCATGTTAAAGTACGACCTCAAAAGTGACTCAATCTGGAAGCTAAATGAGTGAAAAGTACAATATTTGCCTTTAAATGTTGTGGAGTAGAAGTAGAAAGTTAAATAAAATGAAAATACTCAAGTAAAGTACACATACCTCAAAATGTTACATAAGCACAGTACTTTAGTACATATACTTGTTACATTCCACCACTGAATGATGGAATCATTACTTTTATTTTGCAAGACAAAAAAAAAGTTTATTTATGGAACAATTGGAATTGTACAACCAAGTAAGTAAGTCTGTTCTCCAGCATCCTACTAAACTGAACTTGTTCAAAGCGGTTACAGCTGGTGTGGTATAAGAACATTCTTGGTCATGTAAATTGTATTTAGAGTTTTATTCGCATTCGTGCACAAACATGGCCTCAGGGTCACTCTGGGCTTCGATAGCCTGCTAATTATCCAATTGTGAGAAACCAAAGTAATGGAGGGAGAGGTAAGGCCAGAGCTCTTTTAATTGACTTTGCCTCCACAGTTAATAAGGTAAGAGAGTAAAGCGTGGACAGCAACAGCTATTAGTGACACTGCTGGACACAATTAGACTTACATTCAGATTTCCTCCTGGTTCAATAAAGAAGTCAGGTATCTGAGTTATCTGTGTTCCACAGGAGGTCATGGTGGACGAATGAAACCGTGTGCAGCCAAAAATACTTTTCTGGGAAGGTGAGATCTCCTTTCCCGATATTTCTGCCACAGCTGATGATCTATGAGTGTAATGCGAGGACTTTATTTTGTCATTTCCCACCATAGTGATTTTACATCTAATAAGAGAGGAGATTCACCTCTGGGTGCAGTTAATCTCCAAGCAAATTCCTTTAATTGTAATGCAAATCGACGTAATTTGTACAACATTACTGTAAATCCTCGGTAAATGGGACTAATTCTGTTAGATGATTTATGTACTTACAAGCATAATGTGCTGTGATGAATATAATCACAATGGACACTTCACTGACACATCCTCTTGTTAGTTTACTTATGGGAACTTAAAGTGCACTTTATTGTGCAGTGTGTTGTCAGGACTATGCTGTATTTAAAATATAACTCAATACAACTTTTTACTCTCACAGGCTTTTATTTTCAAAATGAATACGCGGGAGCGACTGAGACCATGATTGCGGATAATAACACATGATTGTTCAGTGCGTACTTCACATGAAAAAGCAAAGGGGACACTAAAGTGCACATTTCAACTTAAGAGCACTGGTACAGGCACCTGAAGCGACAAGAGAAGAGAAGAAAACGCCAAACAATCTTTTCACTCGCAGAAAGCCAGTTTCCTTGTGGTTTCTGCTGAATTATTTCTGTTACATCAGTACTCATCAAAGCTCATAGTCCATAAATTTTACCGTAATGTGTTCCTGTGACCAACCTAACTCCCATTGAGTTGCATCAGTGTGAATCAATCCTGAGAGTGAATGTGCTGAGTCCATCCGCTGCTCCTCATAGTTATCAGGAGGAAAATCACAGGCATCCGAGCGCAAGGAGACACAATGAGCCCAACAGTGAAAACAAATTGGTACTCTGGGGAGCTCTGATGTCTCCTTATTTTGCTACCCGTTGTGTTGGGGACGACATAATAAAATACTATAGCTGCTGTTGGTCCTGCAGAGGCCTTTGTGTGTGTGTTGGAAGTAAAAAACAACAAGACAAACGTAAGCATGCATGTTGAGCAGCTCAGCATGTTGTCTCCACACGTCTGATGCTGCATGTTTAAAACCATGCAAAGGTCAGGCTGAGATGCATCACACTAATAGAGATGATCATGTTGACACTGTCTACAACACTATAACATCCTGCTGATATTCCCTGTTGATTTTATTGGTTGTTCATAGTGAATGACAGTATACACTGTATGGTGTATTAAAGCACACAAACAGATGTGCTGTGTTCGTAAGATGCTCCCATCCCCAACAACCATCTTTTCTACAGTCTTTTATTTATGTAGCAAAGCTTCTGACTGTTCTTTGTGAACCTGCATGAGAGACATCTTGGGGAATAGTACAATACTAATATGACTTTTACTCTAATCAGTATGTGAGTTTAAAAGACCCACAGGGCCTGAAATGGGTCTCAGAAGAACTGGCATTTAAGCTAGTACAGTATGTCAAACCTCCTAAATCCAAAAATGTAAAGTAGCTTAATGATAAATCCTCTGAAACGCCACAGCATACAAGGCAAACTATCTCAATGCCTGCATGTCCTGAAAACAAACTAAAGCAACATTTACTTTGTATGTGTACAGTGAAATTGGCTGAACAATATATCCGCCCACAGAGTTTACAAAAGGTATGGAGCTTGTATATAAATGCAGTTCTTATCTAAAGGGATTCTGTTTTTTTTCTCCAATTTAGCCAGTACTATATGACGGGCTATCACATGCAGGCAGATGCTGTGTTGTTGCTGTCATACGCTGACATTCACAGCCCCCATCTATCTGTTATTGCCTCATTTGCATATCAAGGCCTCCTGTTTTACACCTTTCTGTGCATAAGACAACACAGAAAATGAGAGAGCAGTGTGTTTGCGACCTTGAAATACATCAATGACAAGCTGAGAGGAGTAGGAAATTGTTCAATACAGCCTTAATATGGTGTTTTGTGTACTTATGTTGACTTGGTAAAATGGATATTTGACTTGGAGAGGCTATTAAGTGCAATATTTACAGCACATTAGCCGTGCAACTTTGCATGTAATAAAGGAGGCTGTTCCTTCCTGTGGTCTTTGTAGCTTCCCTCTCTGACTATTTTAAGGTTTATAGCTAATGAGGATAGTACGGAAACTCTGAACTGCCAGCCCCCAAAATAAAAATGGATCAGTATCTCGTTATAACGTGATACGTTTCACGTTATAACGAGATATTTTTCACGTTATAACGAGAAAATATCACGTTATAACGTGAAACT
>CAFUXE010000896.1:575673-611039 GCA_903364295.1 Serranus cabrilla | reverse complement strand
AGTTTCACGTTATAACGTGATATTTTCTCGTTATAACGTGAAAAATATCTCGTTATAACGTGAAACGTATCACGTTATAACGAGATACTGATCCATTTTTATTTTGGGGGCTGGCAGTTCAGAGTTTCCGTAGGATAGGGCTGCCTAATGAGGTAAAGATCGACCCTTTCTTTGTACTAGTGTTTAGCAGAAGCTAACAGTATACTTACACAGTGAATAAACCTCCGGCCCTGGAAAAACAAATCAAAGATTGATGCATTTTGCAAGTTAGCAAGTTGAATGAATAGTTCAACAATCTGGGAAAACAATCTTGTTAGATTGAAAGATGGATACCACTTCAATGTTTGTGCACTTATGGAGCCATAACTGGGATACAGTTAGCTTAGTGTGGCAGAAAGACTGGCTGGTCATTACCACAGTTCTACTGCTAATACTGTTCATATCTCTTTATTTAAATATGCCACTATACATATGCACATACTTTGCACTATACTGATTTTAGAACTTCTGTTTTGATTAGATTAAGTTAAATCTAATTTTGTTGTCTCAGTGCTGTAAGTTACTGCTGTTGTGCCACTAATTAATAGATATGAGGCTATATGATCCTGTGTAACTGCTACATAGACATCACAGCCAGCAGCAAACTTCAAAAGAACTTGCTGAGGTCAGGCTGTTCTCGGTGGGGAACCGTGAGCGCTGACTGCCAAGTGATGTGGATTGCTGGCGGTTGCTTACGTCTTCAAAATCATTAGAGAAAAGTTGTGAGTAGGCTCTAGCTTGATAAATCAACCACAGATTTAAAGTTTACACAACTTTATTCTTGCCTTAAAACTGCATTCCATGACAAAAAAAAAGGTTGTTTTTTAGAAAATGGTAACTAAAAGTTGTGAGTTTTCTCCTCAGCCATAGCCGGTGGTTGGGTCAAGCACATCAGACTGTGGGATGCAGTACACGAATACAGCCTGTAAGCATGGAAACAACTAGTGTGAGACACTCTCAGTCTCAGCACATTTCTTTTTTTAATTTTTGTTTGTGTAAGGATTAAACAAACAAGAAGTGATACGTTCATTTAATAAAACTTTGGGCTCTCTCTGGGGACAATCTTTAGGTGAAGCTAAGCCAATTGTCTCTTGGCTCTTTGTTAAATAGTCAAATATGGAAGTGATCTTGCTCTTTTTATTTAACTGTTGGCAAGAAAAAAATTAAATGTATTTTCTTAAATATCCGTCTATTCATGTAAGACAATAAGAAAGAGGTTGGCAAAGTCTGCCTGACTAAAAACACATGAGGCTTCAGCATGTGCTTTTTATATGTCCTTTTATTGTTAACATGAGGATTTGAATTTTAAGCATTTGTCTCCATCAGAGCTCTCCCATGAACCAATTACTCCAAAAAATGTTGTTCTAATCCGTGAAATCCTCCCTTTATATCCACAGTATTGCTGATCTGTTTTTATTTCACAAAAGATAATGTGGTATGTTATTTTCCACAGTTTTTTGGAGGAGACAGTTTATCAATGAAGTCATCACAAATTTATACCAAGACAATCCCTGGTCATTGATTGTTAACCAGTTTCCCGGACATAGTTCAGCTTCAGTTGATAAATAACCCTGATGTCTACTTGAGACATGATGAAATGAAATAGCAGGGAGGGACCATGTGTCTACATTATGCCCTGTGGAAGGAAAGACCTTGGGAGTAAAAAAAAAAATCTTATTGCAGACTCTTAATCAAAACGCATTACAGATACAAGCTGGAGGAAGGTACCCTCATCTCAGCGCAGAGCAAGGTCGATGTTGGCTGCTTCTCTCTTTCTGCCTCTTTCATCTGGAGCATGCAGTACAGCTTGACATGAATATCCATGTCCTTGAGAAGGGTGTCCCTGCTGTGTCAAGGTTGGTAACACCGTTGGGATTATATTTACAGAACATATCTGGCACATATTTATAGCACTGATTACAGTAAGAGTTATGTTAGTGTGTAAAGCTGACACTAAACAATATGTTGAAACTAGTTAGTTTGATACAAAGTGCATCAGTGTTTGACTGAACCATGGAGACGTAAGGTTCATATGAACTTCTCTTGTATTAAGTCCACACTAACCAAAACATTATATTATATTATATATATATTATTCATATATATTTGTATATATATTTCCCCTTCTTCTGTCAAATCCCTGTAAAGCACTAAACAACAGCAAAGAAGCTAACAGCTAAAAATAGCAAATGTTAGCTACCAAACAACAAAAAAATGTACGTTAACAGGTAAGGGATTTTACACTGAGGGCGGCTGGGCTTTGAAGCCATTTTGACGTAACGACCAAATGGTTGAAATACACTTTCCATGTCCATCACGTGGTGCAATTGGGCCAAAGAGACTTTTTTTTTCTATTGACTTACATTGGAAAAAATGTCATGACACCAACGAAATTACCAGTTTAACGATCAGAATTTGATTAATTTGGTTCAGTAAGATTTGGAAAGTCTCAAAGAGCCATACGGTTATATTATTTTATTTTATTCTGTTGTTGGAAGTCTTTTGTGCGTTTGCTCCATGGGCCCATATGCGGAAGAGCCAGAGAAGATCTGTGCATTTTTAATGCACAGAAGTCTAACTTATTTGGCTTCATGCACCACTGAGCAATTTACTAAAGGCTATATTTAATCATGCCTATGTTGGAATTAATTCAGCTGGTGCAGCCCATAAAGTGTTAGTAGCCTGTAAACTCCTACCAGAGTGAGAAATTAGATTCAAACTAGTTTGAACTTACACATAGCCGGTGCATCTCAGAGCCTTAAATACAAATTTGAAACACTTCCTTTGTTATATATCTATCCAACTGTTTCACAATGTACATCTCATCAGATAGGTGCATTTGGCTGTGAGAGATGCTTTGTAATCCCAAACACAGTGATAAGGGTCGAGTGCAAAGTTTTGAGCTCTAGTATGGGTGGTATTGTTGGTGATGAAGGGGTCACTGTATGCAAAGGATCAGAGTGACATGGCCGGCAGATTGAGGCAGGTGATGCGACATTATCAGAATAATAAGTGAGGGAAAATAACACTTGATGGATGAAGGAGAGAATAAAGAGACCCCTTAGGCCTGGTTGAATATATTGCTGTTGTAATTGCCACCAATATCTGCCAATGGCCCATTCAACGTTTGCCACCGGTTCAGGGCGTTACTTAACCTTGCTAAGCCTAAGTAGAAGGAGAGTGAAAATGATAATTGAGTGGTCATTACAGATGAGGATCTTGTGTTAATAGGTGCTAAATGATCATCTAGGAGGGAATAAATGAGTCTGAATGGCTGAGTGGGAGATGGTGGATGGAGGATATCAGTATCATTATTATTGGATAGTATGGTTGCTATTGGCATTTCAAGAAATAAAGTTAAAGGAAGCTGTGAGGAGGAAATCCGTGATGCTGGCAAAGCCATAAAGCAGCCAATTCTAATTAGAAAGTGAGATTAAAATGCTAGACAAATGGATGGTTTTGTTTTGAAGCCACAAAGAGGCGGAGGAAAAGTCACCCTTCCTTTTCTCAAGAACATCTTTTCCTGTCATTTAAAAATTCATAAAGTTTTCAACTTTGCTGCTACTTTGTAACCATTAGACTTCCTGCTTGTCCTTCCTTTCAGTGCTCACCTTGTCCTACTTTGTCATCTCTTGCATCTCTCAGGGTATTTCTCTTCTTTGTAGCCATCAGTATGTGCTGTGAAACACAGGACTAAAACATGATACATGAATCAGTTGAGCCCAAACCGATGTGGAAATACGTGCATCACACAGTATACATGGGAGGGAGGTTTTAAAAGCTGTACATGGACTAGAAACTGCTATGATGTTCGGCAATGTAGACTGCACCCATCATTTCGAGCACAGGTTAATAAGAGGTTACTTACTAGTACTTGCAGACAGACAGGTGCATACAAAGCAGCATGCATCCGTCTACAGCAACAGCTCCATTAGATCCAAAAGGCTGTCTTATAAAATCTCCATCAGCCCCAAATCCAATACAATATAGTGCAAATAACAGGCTCCCTTTAGTAGAATAAGCACTGATCAACCAAGACAGTTCGACTGTGAAGTGTTCATATCCATACATGTCCCAGACAGAGATCACACATTTCAGAATAATTGAAGACAATAATAGAATTCCAACAGATATAAACTAATCTCAGTTGCGAAGTGATGCACATCTAACAAAGGAAGACAACAGGGGTGTTAAGTCTCACTGCTCGTTAAAATAGCTTGAAAAAGTGCGGGGAGTTTTTGATGAAAGCTGATTGTGTTCATTAAAGTTGACAGCTACCTGTGTAGAGAGCTGACATCAAAATAAAATCCAGGCTTTGTGTACAGTGTTGCATCTCTGTGCTCCCGAAGAGTTTTGAAAGAGTATTGATAAAAGTCATGAAAAAAATGGACATTTTTTAGATTTGAAGTTTTTACACCCAACTAAAATTGGGTTTTATTGTGGCACTAAAGAAGTGAATCCACAACAAACATAACCATTGTTATATCGGCAGAATTATCCCAGCATACACCAGTGGACAAACACTTTCACCTGTCTGGATGAAAATCAATTTGTTGCCTCTGTATCCAGCTCCTGTCAACAAAAGAATAGAAAAGAGCAATAAAAAAAAAACACCTTTATTCTCACTTGCTTGCTTATTCATGCTTCCCATTCATCTTTTCTCCTTGAATAAAAAATCAGAGGGTTTGAGAGGATTAGAACTTTCTGTACTAACAGAACTGGATCCTTGGGTGGCCAAAGTAATTGACAACTAATGTTTACTCTGGCACACCCTGGTCCTATAGATGAATCACTCTTCTCATTGTTACTAACTGTGTGTACTTGCAGCTACTGACTTTTTAAGGTTTTGAATTGTGAAGCTTACCTCTGTATTCCTTATTCTTTAGTGCCTGAAAGCACAACTTCCACTGATCCATTTCTGTGGGAAAAATGAAGTATTGAAATGAGCTTTCGTCACCCTTTTTGGACAAGTCCAAACGTATCCTCGATGATTCACCAGGAGTGGACAAAATCAGAAGTACAAGACTGATACATTTGCTTTCCTGCCCTGGCCTGACTTCACTGTATATGAGGCCCAGCATAATAGATTTTGCAGGGACACACTTCCTTTTTGCAGCTCACTCTAAAGTTGGGGTAGGCAGTTAGTTTCCGAGACACTGGGAAAAAATTCCACAATAACCTTTCAGTATATTGTAGTTCATGTGGTCTGAGAGAAAACTAGACCCAAGCACCTCTTCTGGGCTCTGTTCTCAGACTTCAGAACATCTGGTCTGTGGTGGGTCATCAAAGAGACAGAGCCTTCCTATTGGCTGTTCTATATACGCATGTCCTTTGGTGAAAGCCTGATTCTTTTAGCCTTCTAAACCAACCTGCAGCTAATTCAAGGGTAAACTTTAAGGTAACAGAGACTTATATCATCCAGCTATATACAATGCAGTGCAGTTCAAATCAGAACAAAATGCTTTGTTTTAAGTGTGGCTAAACATGCCAAGGCTTTAAAAATTGATAGATTGGCCAATTCCTGTACACATAAATAAACATAAATACACCCAGGTACACACAGATACACAATGTCTCTTGGTACTGTTCTGTTGGCAGAAAAAACAGCTTAACGAATGTCAGGATAACACTTACAGAAGGTCTGCAGATAAATTTCAGCTGAAACAAGGAAAAGTTTTTTTTCCGACAACCATAAGACAGGGATAACTGGTTAAAGTAATCAACAATACCACTTCATGTTGTAGGAAGCTCTTCAGTTGAATCTGGTAAACTGTTTTGATATCATGAACAAAGCTGCTGTTAGCGATCAGTGTGATCCATCATCATGCCCTCACTCAGGGGAATGTTCCTACATGATCTCCAGCTCATTAACAATCTGAATCCTCTGAACCTCATGGCTTATTGACACTGACTGGGGTTTCTGCAGCCTGGTCTCACTCCTGATACATATCTGATGCTAAAGGGTGCGTCAGAATCAGATGCCCAAGGGTTGTGACAAAGCATCAGTATCTGATGAGCTGGAAATAGATACAGTGGCCCAAAAGAGTGGTCAGCATTAAGGTTGACGGGTTTCACCTTGAATCTCATGTTAGCCTTCCGTTTGTGCTGTTTGTGTTCTGTAATTCAAACCTGTGCATTCACAAGCTTTGCTGTAAAAAACTTTGCTAGCTATAAAAATGAAAAAAAGTGTGCCTCTTGAGCCAATCAACTCATCCGTCATTCCTATCGACGTCACATTCTTCGTGTTTGTGTGTTACGGATGGTATCCAATAAGTCCACAGAGCCAGACTGAGCCTTCTAACCTCGATGCCCTGCCACTCCATGGTCACTCAAGATTAATAGATGCAGAAGTGAATTTTGACAGTCTACTTTAAACAAACAAAGGCTCAGTAGCTCGCACTCAGTTCCACATTTGAATTCAAGTGTAATATAGTGAAAAACAAGATTTGTATGACTGTGTGCAGCCCAAAATATTTTGGAAATTCAAGCACTAATATTCTAGCCATCGGCTCATTCATGTATTTTTTCTTAACTCTCGAGTCACTCAAAACTTCTCCTCACCATTAAAGGCTGTTCAAAATGCTGCCAAAAGGCTCCAACTACCCTTATCATATCTGTGCAATTTGAGTGTCTCTGCACTAGTTTCACAGGAGCTAAAAGTGCCTTTTAGAATCAGTACTGGGGTTTTATTGATTACTTTAAAAACACACGTAAACATGGTTTACGTGACTGACCTTTTAAATCCCTGAGCAATAACTACACCCTGAGGTGCTTGGGCAGAAAATCTTTTAGTCTAGACTCTGGCTCTATCTGGCACTTTAGCTGCTAAATGTTCCACAATGTTCTCCAGCTAGTTGCTAACTTTGTCTATGTGCTGTTTGGTACATTTCTTTCCTGTAAACTTCTGTGTGTGCTGCTGAGAAGTATTCTGAGAGGGAAATGAAAGAGTAGAGCTGTGGGCGGTAAAATTAAAACAATGAGCATAAAGACGCTAAACACTCCACAGAGCTGAGGGAATATGCAGTCTGAGGGCTTGTGCACATTATGCATAGTCATATCATCCATTTTTCATATCAAAATACTGATTAGAGCAGCTTTAAGAAAAGAAAATTCAGTATAACCAACTGAGAATCCAAGGAAAAACACAGATGGCACTGTTTAATTGCTAAAAGATCATAAGCAATGCAGTACAAGAACATTACAACCAATAAAGTTACATGTCGATTACATCTAATCATTAGCTGATTTATCAAAACAAATCAATCTGGTAACCAGCCTCCAGATGTGGTGTTTTTGAATGGAGGTTAAAAAATGCAAATCTCTTATGTCTCTATCGGCTTAAAGGAATAGTTCAACATTGTAGGAATATGCTTATTGCCGAGAGTGAGACGGGAGGATGCAGACCACTCTTGTATCTGTGTAAGTATGAGGCTACAGCCCACAGCTTGTTAGCTTAGCTTAGCATAAAGTCTGGAAATTAAGGATAAAGGTCACTGATGAACAACCCTAACCCTAACCCTGATCTTATTCATAAAAAGACTTCAGAGCTATAGTTGTCAATATAAACATGAAAAAAGCCGTGTTGCAGAGGTGAAAGCGGCAGACTCACTGCATACAGACTTAATGATATTTCATATTTTTCCATTTTCCGCAGCAGCTTGACGTGTGATCATGGCAACCACAGAAACCATAGCAGCAAGTGACTTGACCTGCTGCCACTGATAGAAAACACATAACATCAATGTTGTTGGGCAGCAGCGGGGATAACATCGCTCACTCACAGAAAACACCCTTTAATGTGATATTATATCGGATAGTATCATTCTATATAATATTGTGAAAGGGTGTTTATATCGTACTCTAAGCTCAGTTTCACTGGGGAACATCTTGCCTACGTTTGAAAAAGATCAGGGATTCTATTAAAATAACTACTTCAGGTGCAGTTACATAAGTAACGTAGAGTTGACGTATTTACTATGGAAGTTAATTGTCAAGTAAAATAAAAATCATGTCTTTATGTTTTATAGGGGTCTGGGTCTTAGACCGGACAGCAGTCCCACCCAGTCTAAATGGACTTTCTCTGTCTTTATACCACATCGTGATCGCCTCACTATGGCCTCCAGAGGTCACCACCCAACAACTAATGTCAGTATGGGTTATAATTAGGGGTCATAATTAGCTATGCCTTGGCTTACAATCAAGCAGGTTAGCTACAAATTATAGTGCGTTACTTTTATTAGATTTAACTACAAGCAGTGAGTGACAGGCGTCCAGGCCGTAGCAACATATTTACCAAACAAACACAAGAGTTATCTATGTTCTCGTCTTTTATGCAGCGTATTTTCTAAAACGCCAAAATATTCCTTTAAGACAAATTGACTAAGATGCAGTTATGCAAAGATGTAAATGACATTTACACATGCTTAACTTTGTGGTAATTGTGTGCATAATTCCTTTCACCAGATATCAAAAAGCCATTCAGTAAACACAATTTGCAAAACAGCATTGTGGGAATTTTCAGTAACGGCTTTATTAAATTAGTGCAAAAGACAGACGTAACTCATTCAAAATGTCATCTTTTTCTTTAAGGTGGTCTCCCACACAAACCCACACACGCTACGTTCTTTTGATGAGCGCAAGTGAAAAAAGCAAAACTATCCACCAAAACCACAGCCTTTGTTTTTCTTCTTACACAACTTCTTGTGACTGGTAATGACAGATGGAGAGAGAACAGGAGAGGGCAGAATTGACGGGAGACAAAATCGAAACCTAAACACATGGCAGCCATCGAAACAAGACTCCTGATTCTGCAATTAATCACAGATTTCAAAATGATATAAAAAACCAAACCAAAAAAAGATGTTACAATAAAATAGTCAACACATCAATAGCATTAGAAATAGTGCCTAAAATTCACAGAAAAAAGGTTTCCTCTTTTTTATTTACTCACTGTGTGGGTGACAAAAGAACTTGCAATCAAAGTACATAAGTTAATCAATACTGTATATTTATACAATGGTAAAAAATAAAATATTTATATAATAGTACTTTTTTTTTAAGGTTTACACCGTTACTATAAAGATATACTGTTTTCCACTCCATGACAACTAATGCAATAAAAACAGAAGCAAATCGAAGAAACGACTCCAGCAGAGAGTTTCTGACTTTGAAGGCTTATGGCTACCACCTTGTCCTAAAAGACCACAACCACTGCAGACAAAGAAACAGGCTTTGTTTTCTCCGCTTAAAGAGGGAAACAAGATCAAACACAGTCTGTGACGAGAAAAGAAAGGAACACATCAAAAAGTCAATGCTCTTCCCCGACCAGGACAGTAGCTCAGCCTTCGCAGTGTTCCCTGGTCCGCCGAGAGACAGAGAGAGAGATCGATAGATAGACGGGGGGAGACAGGGAAAGGAGAGAAGGATAGTGGGATGGTGTGTAAGCATGGGGGAGGGTAAGGGAAGGAAGGATGGAGCAGAGGGGAAAAGAAAACAAAGGAAAAGAGGTAGCTATGAGAGGAAAAAGAGGAGAAAGTAGGGCTGGGGTGAGAGGATTCACCGTGGGAAAAGACCAGAGGTTTGAGGTGAGGTCCAATACGAAATTGATTTATCGCTTTTGTTTTGTTACAATATCAATATACATGTTGTTTCAAGTATCTCCTACGGATGTGGCATGTTGCCATGAATGCTGCTAACACCCAATGTTTGTCTGCCAGTGTAATGGTGCGCTGTCGATGCAATGAAAACCTGTACAAAACAAAACAGAATAATCAATGGAGAAGGGAAGTGTACAAGGGAGAGGAAAGATGGAGAAACATGTCAAATAGAGTCAGGAAATGAGGAGATGAGATGAGTGGGAAAGGACACATGCCACAAGGAAAGTAAAGATGAAGAGAAGGAAACGAGAGAGCGGCAAGAGGATAAGTGAGAGATTTTTTAAAAAACGCAGTGGTGTTATACAGCAGTTGTGCCAGTGGGGATTGTGTGTATTTTCTTGTTTGATTTGTTGTGGTGAGAAGACTTCTTCTCGCTTCTTCATCTTCTTTTTCGTCTTCTTCTTCTTCTCTCCTAAGCCTGGCTTGCGTGGGGGAGATAAGTCGTTGCTTTTCAGTGTTGCAAAAAGGACTACGGGAGGTTTCAGCAGAATCTACAGGCCTGGAGGGAGAGGAGATGAAAGGAAGAGGTGAAGACATAAGAGGGAAAGCATGGGAGGGAAAGAAGAATGTGTGGGAAAGAAAGGAGAAAAGACAGGAGATACTGTAAAGTAAAGGTCATCACTGAAGCAGATCAATTGCAATCAATTACACAGGACAGGTGATGGTATCGCATCATTAAAGATTCAGCAAGGACAGAAGAGAGAAGTTATAACTGTCCACTCTGAGTCCACCTTCAAGCTGCAGCAGCCGAGTAATTGGCTTTAATGTGGAAGTCCACCCTGAAACTGTGTCAGTGTGTACCAGCCTCAACATCCTGGACAGATTGATCAATATGGCTGAACACAAGCAACTCTTAAAGCTTCGAGCGCAGGGAAGTGCACAGAGCTTTTGATTTATCATGCCATCAAGAGACACTTCCTGGAGTGGCTACAGTGAAGATTAATTGGCTACTGACGTGTACTTGTAGAATACTTAACTTTTTACTTCAGTTTATGGTGCCGAGGACAGCTCCCAAGCAGAAAATATGACCATGTGTTCGACAAATTAGCCCAGACTCGACTCCCGACTTGCTTCGGAGAGGAGAATCTGTTTCAATTCACGCGACATAATCTTTTACGAGAAACTATGAGCTTCAAAGCATCTCAGAACACATGTTAATTCGGAGTGATGCTGTGTTTTCCTTGCTGATGTGGAGGTTTGGATGAGTCTGAAATAAAAGCGTAGGGTCGGGGATGGTCTCTACAATGTGACAGTTTGTCTCATCAGCCTGGTAGAATTGCCTACAACGAGCTGCTTCAAACTGATACAAACACACATACAGTCTCATAAATACACACAGCAGGCACATGTACACACACACACAGACACACACAGACACTGCAGTATGAAATGTGAGAGTGTATTGATTGCCTCTCTGCCAGCTATCTCCGCTAAGTCTGCTCCCTATTTCTGTCATGTTTGGAGATGGCTGAGCATTCGACAGAAACCCTCCTCACTCCCTCTCGCCATTTTGCTCATTCGCTCCCCTATTTTCTCTCCCTGTCTCCCCTTTCATCTGTTTTCTGTTATGACTGGATTGAATAGGGCGCTTTGGGCTTCTACAGTGTCCTTAAACTCTACTAGTGGGAGTCAAACAGTCAAACTAAATTGAAAAATATTTAAACGGTTACACACGCAGGTCCAGTCAGTACCAAACAGTTCACTGCAAGTTCAGGAAAAGGTCACTTTGCTTCTACTTAATTCAAATTGCTGTGTAGATACGAGCATGGCACTACATTTACTATATATTTCACAAGTGCACTCAGAAGAGGAAAATCTGGGTCATTCATGCTGTTGTGACCTTTTGTTCCTCGATGTACATGCTGTACAAATTATAAGTTTCTACTGAGCATTACATGAACAAAAAGGAAATTAGTGTTCATTAGTGAGACACCCCCACCACTGGTAAATATACATGGACTCCTATGATACAGTATATATTTTAGTGCAATTCTGTGCATTTTGAATGGTTGTGAGGCAACAAATCTCACATGCTTATGGTAGCATTTAACAGAAAGTTGCATTATCACTATTTACGACATTAAAAAAGGTTGCGCATCATTAACAAATTCTTACACACCGACATTAGATAGTAAATATTTCCACACGGTGAGCACCAGGTGTAACTGTAATGTCTGTAGCTTGCTTCATAAACAGGCATTTAGCTGGGATGCCTTTTGGATGAAGAATAAAACTGGTAATATTAAAGGACCAAAACCTTAATAAAATAGATTTTAAAAATGTTAATGTAAAAATATAAATAATGTAATCAAATGACATCAGTAAACTTAGCATAATATTTCTCAGTTGCATTTACTGTATAGTACTGGCTCTGAAACAAGCTTTTTTCTCTGTCAGTCATATGTACTAGAATAACTGGCTGTATGCTTCCACAAATCAATCAGGTTGCAGTGTGTATCAATGTCTGTCATTAATGTTATGTTGCCATGACAACATACAATGTCTCAAACATGGATGCTGCTGCAGAGAAGCTTCAAACTCTAAAATGTGGATGTCTCTGCAGCACAGAAAATCCAGACAGTTACTGCACCCAAGTTAAGTGTCACCAATCAAATATCCAAACAAGTTTCCCCTTCTGTTCCTGAGTTGTGGTGTCAAATAATGGCTAGATGTATGATGTCATGGTGAAGTTATCCTTTGACCCTTTTGGATATAAAATATGATCATGTCATTGTTTTATCCTATTAAAGGTTTGGGGGAAGATGTGTAATATAGATGAGTTATGGCCAGAAATGTGTTTTGTGAGGTCATGGTGACCATGAATCTAATCAATTCATCTTTGGTGAAAGTCAACGTTTCTGCCAAAATTGAACAAATTATTTCAAGCCATTCCCGAGATAAGATAGACACGAGGTCACAGTGACCTTTGACCTTGACCATTGAATTCTAATCAGTTCATTCTTCAGTCCAAGTGGACATTCGTTAGCCTGGGTGCAGCTGAACTTTAGCCCCGTCCACAACATTTTACGGCAGGAAGTTCGGTTTGGCACTTCTCTGTTGTGTCGCTGCTATGCTCGGTACAGATCTCCTCTGACCAATGAAATTGTCAGGGCGGGCTTTACACGATGACAGATGAGCAACAGTAATGTAATCAGCCACGTCACCAAAGAGCGCTTGGGTTGAATTTGTTTACAACAAACATGGGTGCTGCTGGAGAGGTGAGGTGTGTCGACTCTGTTTTACAAGATATCAACAGCAAATTAATTTTATTTTTATTTTGAAATGTGAACAGAGAAACGCCATCAAGGCATTTGTTGATGGAAAAGATGTTTTTGCCGTCCTTCTTTTTACAACATCGGAAAAAATCTTCTTCTACTTCTTCCAGAGTTCTGGTGAAAACAACTATGCGTCACTTAACATACGTCACATCTTATGCTGCTCCGACTGCTCTATCCAATAGAGCGAAGAGACATTTTTTTTCCTAGTTTGGTTGAAACATGCCCCATAATCACAGCCCAATGGATCAAATTCCCTCGAGAAGTCCCTGGGGTATCCAATTCACAAGAATGGGACTCATGTGAGATCACAGTGACCCTTCACCCACAAAATCAGTTCATCCCTGACTGCAAAAGGAAGTTTGTGCCAAACTCACCTCAAGATTCTCAAGTCTGAGGTATTATGTTCATGACAATGGGACACACGGCCGGATGGAGAATCCAAAAATAAATGCGTCCAGTCACTGCAACTGTCACTAGCACAGAGGCATCATGAAGTAAAGTGATACGTTCACAATGATCAGCAGCTAAATGAAAATGATTGAATATCTCGTTATGCTGCAGCGCTTTTATTCGACAGTGCTACAGACTTTCTCTCGCAACTGGTTTACACATCAGCAAAGTCTTTACTAAGAAATGTTTGAAACAGTAATGGTGCAAACAGATTTAGTAAATCACTGGGTTAAAACTAGCTGGTAGTTGAGAACTTAGAGGGGACTTTACAAACGTTGCAAAGTCCATTTGTAATAGGTTAATGAATACTTATTGATAAATAACTGACTCTGTTCTATATTACATTGGCTTGTAATTATTTAGGATTTTGTACCCTTATCACAATATGACATGCAACAGTGAAAAATCTGTAAACGACTTTGTATATGTACACTGAGAGTTCCCAATTTGAAATATTGCGTTTCTATAACACATCCCGACATTCTTGGAGTCAGGCTTGTAGCAAAGACAGAGAGCCCTTACACTGCTTCCCTACCACAATATACACTAATAGGTGTGACCGTGTTTAAGTACGCTGTAAGTGCAACTCCTCAGTGTACAGATGCAGTAGTTACTGGGAGGAGCAGATCAGGTGTACCATAAGCATTCTGCCTTACTTAACAGGCTTACCTTTAAGCCTTGCCTTTTACTGCTAATCTAGCAAAATGCATGCTGCAAAATGTGTGTAAAACAACCAATTTGGAGGTGGCAATTTGTCATAGCTAGGGTTTACTGTTGCATTATGCTTTCTGCATTTCTATTGTGAGCGCATGAGTGGGCTTCCCTGTGGCTCTCACTGTTGTGGTCGCAGCTCTTGTGTGCTTTGTTTAATAAGTTGGCAGTCAGTATCAGTCAGACAAACTCATCATGCGTTTCGACTGTTGACACGCCAATATGTCTTTCTGTCTTTTCTCTGTCTTTATCCTCCCCCATCTCTGCCTCACCCTCTCTCTCTCCACATCTCTCTTTCTCTCTATGAGATTAGGGAGCGGTCTTGAGGAATGTGAACTATAATTTTCCCAGACATTGTGAAATGAATTGGACTGTACACTTCAAAAAATTCTGAAGCGATCGAAGCGTGCCTGAATGGGGGTGAATATCTAATATGGTGAAGGGTATGGAACAGGAGGGGGTGGGGCCCGATTGATTTTTCTTTCTCCATTGTTTTTCTTCCAATCACCCCCTTTCAAAGCACTCACGACTAAGTGTGCCCCCCCCAAAAAAAAGGAAATAAAAGTCGAGAATCACTCGAAGGCACTCGAGACTCAGATATTGGTTTTTGCAAATCTAATGAGACTCTGGCAGCTCTGTTTCACCTCACATGAAGAACTGGGTATAAAAGCGGCAATTCTCCCCCTCTGGCCAAAAAGTCAAGGCCTTGACATGAAAATACATTGCCGAATCAATTCACCTCAGCTCCAGCGCAGACACAGGCTGTGAACTCATAGGTCAGGAGCAGATGAAAGAGAGAATTAGGTAGGTAGAAGAGGAGGCGGGAAAGTGAGGGATGAACAGAATATAATCAGTATACCTGACGTTGGCTGAGTTATGAATGAGTCACTTTATGTTACAGCTGGCAATATTAGCTGCAATACCACACTGTTTTCCAGGGATCACAGAGGGAAGACTTTATAATGGCGCAAACATACTTTTGAATGTAACATTTGACATTTATCACACCCAGCTTAATGTTCTTACCTCTGTGTACTGCTGGGAAAAGCTCCCATATATACAGTATAAACAACCTGTATATGGAAACAACCTTCTCCTGTTTTAACACCATGTGAAAAACAGCTACCTGTGCCAGAAAATGAGCCTATTTCCATTTCACAACACAAGACAGAAAGAAATAGATTTCGACTCAAACCTCTCTCCACCATGCATATGAATGACCTAATGGAGTATCACAGCGATTCACTGATGTTGACTTATCTCACCGTCTCCACTTATTGTAAGTCTCTCTGGGTAAAAGCGTCAGCTTAATGCGTAAAATGTAAATTTAACAAGCTGCGGGAGGCGAGGAAGAATCAAATAGGACACTGGAGAGAACAGTAACCATTTCCCAGCCTTTCTAATTGCTGAGAGGAGAAGAGGGTGACAGTTGATTAGCTCAGGTATGTCACGGCTGCTACACGAAAAATAGCGGCATTGCAGCATGAAGAAGAAACATTACAGAGGGAGACAGGGACTCAGACAGGGTAGCACTGACTGTAATGAAATTTAATGAGCCTTACCAACCCAGAATTTAATGATGAATGAGGTAACTAAATAAAAAATAATTAAAACAAAACTACAGGAAATTGTTTGTTATGACTTTGGTTAAAATCCTATAATGTATGATAATGTGAAGTAAAGATTTCAATCATTACTGAATCATCTTACATTATTTCTAACTGCTATTACATGTATGTGTGTGTGTCACATAAAGCTATTAGAGGCCTACTCAATCATTTTGATTACATGGATTTCACATAACCTATATAGTTTGTACAATCAATCATTTGTAATCAGAGACTCATGTTGGAGCATCGGAATATATAAGAGGTAAGGTTCAGTTTCATCTTTTTTCCAGTTCTATGTCGTTGTTTACATTTGGATCACAGATTATGCCAATAAATTGCTGTACTTAAGAAGTCATGAAAACAAATTCCAGTTTTTGCAGTATTTGTGGTCAGTATTCTTTTTTTTTGTTGTTATTGCAATAACCATTTAATGGTTTTATTATCTGTAAGCGCCTCTCTTGATAGTGGTTTGAATTATAATTGCTGGGGTCCCCCATTCTCTTCTGGGATTCAAATTGCCTGAATGCACGTGAAACATGAAATCAGATGGTGGTTGCTCATGGCAGGGTGGAAAAAGCTGGAAATACTATTGACATTGTTTACACTGTACTGAAACATAGTGACTTTGTTGAGCTGTAGATACATCAGTTTCTCCTCTGGTGGATTTTCTGACAAATGAGCTGTTTGACGAGTGACTGCTGACCAGTTGTGGGACATGTAGTATTACCAGTAACCATAGGGATGGAAGTGATCCAATCTATCAGAATCATATGCCCCCAATATTATCAATTCCTTTTCTCAGAGTTGGCATTTTCAGCTGTGTTCTACAAAACAACATAGCAGTGTCTACGTTGCTAAAAAACTTGCAAAAACAAGACGAAGGGCTGATATTTATATGGTATCGCCAGACTGTATATAGAAATCCAATACTTTTGTTGTTGATTCTTTCATATTCTCTTATCCTGTTTTCAACCGACAGCTTATAAATCTTTCTCGATTTTTTATTTTTGGCAACGTCAGATTTGGGGCTGAAAAGTCCCAGAATGTCTCTGTATAACTGTTTAACAGATGTACCAACAAATCATTCATAATACATGAGTAAAACATGAGCGCAGTCTGGGGCTACAACTTTATGTTCATAAACAATTCATGATGCCTTTAAGCATTACTTGCTAATGATCAACAAATCTTTAGAGCAAATATGACACATTTTGGAGTTCTTAAAGTAAAATGTACCATTTGCATACTGGCATGATGTACCAGATGTACTAACAATGTGATTGTACATCAAACCAAAGCCATTAATCAGTGTTAACAAGTACAACATGTAGCTTTTTATGTATTTCATCAATAGCTCACACTGTAGTGTGTAAGGGCCTTGAAACAATTGTAGAGTGATAGCTAAGTTGCTTATAGACTATTGTCTAAACAAGCAATGGTACCAATATAAATACCATAGAGTTCATATCACTGTTCTAAGATCAATAATCCTTGACAGCCTGATCTGAGGCCAGAAACAGCCCATACAGCACACACCATCACTGTACTGCGAGGTCTCTTCAAAGGAAGATGTGAAAAAGCCACATTTCTACAAGAGTAAATAAGCCCCTAAACATCCTGTCTCTATAGCTGGGAGGGGATTAGTGTAGAGCTGGAGAAGGAAGAGGAAAAGTGGCTGTCAGAGCGAAGCGAGGGATCAGAGAGGAGGAATAGTTGTGGACTAAAACCCCCGGGAGGATGGAGGTAAATTAGTGGCATCTGTGCTGGGAGCTGTTTGTTGTGTTTAATGGTAAATGCTTTGTTTTTACTCCGCCCTCTCACTTTCTCTCCCTCTCTCTCCTTCTCCTTTACTCTTGGAATTACATTATTACTCTTGCTGAAATTACAGAGAAACACAGAGAGAAACAGTTCACTGCAGTGCATTACAACTGCAGACAAATCTGCAGCTGAAACCCCATAATCCTGCAAGGAAGAGATTTTAGCGAGCGGTTTGAGCTCGTAGACCTTCCAAAATTGAGCACATGTGGGGTGAATTGGTGCAGCGCAGGATGGAATGGGTGTGCATGTGTGTGTGTGTGTGAGAAAAGAAGTAGAAAACGGGTAAGAGCATCAGCATCTACTTCCCCCAGAGATTTGTATTTTATCGTCTTATTTCCTATCCCTTAAACGCAACATTCACACACAGCGACTATGGGAATATTAATCTCTAAAGTCCAGTAATGTCCACGCCATATATAAGAGTAAAATACAGTTTCTTTACATACTGTCCAACATGGACAGTTATTCCTTCCTGCCACATATCATCAACTTTGAGAATTTCATTTTAAGCTGCAGTAAGACTGCTGCAAGGAGATAGTGCATGCACTGCACAGTGCACATCAGTTCACATGTGCACTGATAGGGGGCAGTGTGGTCATCTGTGTTAGTGTGCTGCCTGTGAGCTGTGCTACGAAGGCACTCCGACTTGTAATTACTTCTAAAATTAGGAATCATTCTTATGAGTAGCTGTGCTTTTTGTGTGCATCTGCAGCTTATGGGAGCACGCATTGACTGCACTTATGTTTGTCCAATTAGGAAGTCTTATCTCAGGTGAACAATGGATGCTTTCACATGGACATTTAACACCCTGAATCTGACTGTGCATGTGTGTTTTCCTTTATACATCTGCAAGCATTTCCTTTAACAGAAATGTAGGATAATACTGTATGGTAATCTATGTGTGTGTGTGTGTGTGTTTGTGTGTAGGGGATGTGTGTAAGAGTCTATGGCACATTTGTAACAAAAGAAAGGCTCTCAATAGAGGGGAGTGAAAGTAGGCCCCTGCAAAGCTCTGGGATTTAGCTGCCAATCCTACAACAGGAAACAAAGGTCTCGTAAGCGTTAGTATATACAGTATATGTTCGCACTGTGCACACACAGGCACGCGCTCGCCCTCCCTCTCTGTCCTGCAGGGTTACATACATTATTTAAGGGTCTGAAAAGCAGTCCCAGTGGAGGGTGATATGGCTGAGAGCTAGGACAGAAAGCCAGCAAGGACGTGGCTCTACTTTTTGCGAGTGTTGCTAAGCTGAGAAGTGCGAAAGGAGTCGGCGGAAAAATAGTGTGGAGGTTTGAGGTACGGATGGAAAGGTGAGATCCGACTGAGGCCAGTGACAGCAGCAGAGCAGTTTCCCACCGAGTTAACAAGCAGGCTTCACAACCCACACTTAATTTAAATTCTTTTGGCTTCCAGTAGATACACACGACCAGAGAGAAAATGTGTCAGTGGGGGAGTGATGATTTTTCACTTCAACGAGAAATCAACGTGTTTCATCAATTCTCTTGATTCAAGTGTCATTTTAGGGAGACTCTCAGACTAATTTGCCTCTCTCTGTGTTCTTCTGGTTTCAAGAAAATGCAATTTTTCAGATGGAATATGGAATTGAAGTACTTGTCAAGATGGCATTTTCTGTTTGTAGTCATTTCCTCTTTCCTCTCTCCTCTCTAGTCTCGCTCAGAAACACATTGACACAAAAGTACATTACCCACAGTCAAAACAAACACACACACAAAACTAACTCCGCCAGAGATTGTAGATTAGATGACCTCTAGAGGCTTTTAAGCAAATGACACAAAAACACTGTAGTGCTTGTCTTGTGTTACATAACTTAACATTTCAGAGCTTGAAAACAAAAAACAACCCTTAGCTAAATATTTTCATACTCTGTACTACAAATGTGGTTTGCAAACCATTTGCAATACCTGCTTGATTTAGATTTACTGGTATTTTATTGCTTTTTCCTTCCAGGAAGATTTACTTCCTTATTCTGAACAGAAATCCCATGCACCCAATGGTAAAAGTTTTCTTGGCATCACTGCCACATAGCTTTTCCATGCAAAATGAGGTGTACAGCAATTTGCTTCTTCTATTCACTAAAAGTTTTATGTGAAGTAGCTTCCACATTGTAGTCTGATTTAAGTTCTCTTAGCTGGCAAAGGTTTGGTCATCTGAGACCAAGTTGAAGGATTAGATGTAACAGTTTTTCTAGCTACATTTTCAATAAGAAATCATTGGGCTGTTTGCTATGACAGATGATTTGCATGTGGTACAGTCGCAAAAAAGTTGCAGAGAAGCTTAATATGACAACCAGCAATTGTGGTCTGTCAAATCTCAAATTTCCGCTGCATTTAACACATGCTTTTCAGTGTTTATTGCTTATTTCTTCAGGCTTGATATGTCTGAAAATTTGTAAAGCCAAGTCTATATCTGTTTCTTTCATACAGTGAGTTGTTTGGAATTAGAGATTCCTTTATGTGTTTGTGTTATGGATAGCTGTTAGCTACCACTAGCTAAATTTAAGCACAACTTTAAGTTGTAACATAATTAAAACAGGTGAGTTAAAAAAATCTGCTGTTGTGCAGTTATCATGAACAGGGAATAGCTACAGAGACCAAAACCATTTTTGTACCAGGCTGTAAACATGGTTATTTCTGCTTCAAAGTTGGGCATTTTTACATGGTGGTCCATGGGGATTGACTCACTTTTAGAGTCAACCCCCAAGTGGCCATTCAAAGGACTGCAGTTTTGGCCAACTCTGCATCGACTTCCATTTTAAACCCCGGAGGTTGCTGCTTGGTGGTAACTTAACTGCTGAAGTGCAGTTATATATTCCTGTTTTTGTCACTCACCAAACAGTTTCAGGTTTTTGCATTAACACTCTGATTTGTGATCTGGCTAACATAGATGCAAATATGTGTCTTCTGGGTATAAAAGAAAGTATTTTACATTTTATCTGGATTTTGTGCACATATGAGAAACTTGAAATAACAGATATTAATGGGGTCTAAGACACTCCAGGGTGGCATAATGCCAACCAGTGGTTTGCAAGATAACAGAAGCATCCTGATTCAAAGTATGGTCCTGTCTCAGGCTTCACTAACCCTAACCCTAACCACAAATCTTCCCTAAACTGAACCAAGTGCTTTTAAGGTTAAGCTAAACATAACCATAGGAAATGTGCTGTCAGAAGTCGAAATCAGGGGGAACTCAATTAGTACATTGACAGTAAACATTGTGAGGATACACTATATTGCCAAAGGTATTCTCTCACCTGCCTTTACTAGCATATGAACTGAAGTTACTTTCCATTCTTAATCTATAGGGTTTAATATGACATCGGTCCACCCTTTGCAGCTATACCAGCTTCAACTCTCCTGGAAAGCTTTCCACAAGGTTTAGGAGTGTGTTTAGGGGAATTTTTGACCATTCTTCCGAAAGTGCATTTGTGAGGTCACACACTGATGTTGGAAAAGAAGGCCTGGCTCTCAGTCTCCGCTCATCCCATTTCCCAATTCCCAATTCATCCCAAAGGTGTTCTATCGGGTTGAGGTCAGGACTCTGTGCAGGCCAGTTAACTTCATCCACACCAAACTCTCTCATCCATGTCTTAATGGACCTTGCTTTGTGCACTGGTGCACAGTCATGGTGGAACAGGAAGGGGTCATCCCCAAACTATGGTGATGTATGGCTTGGATGCAGCTGCTCGGCCATGGAAACCAATTCCATGAAGCTCCCTGCACTGTGCTTGAGCTAATCTGAAGGCCACTTCAAGTTTGGAGGTCTGTAGCGATTGACTCTGCAGGAAGTTGGCGACCTCTGTGCACTATGCACCTCAGCATCCGCTGACCCCCTGTCATTTTACGTGACCTACCACTTTGTGGCTGAGTTGCTGTCGTTCCCAATTGCTTCCACTTTGTTATAATACCACTGACAGTTCACTGTTGAATATTTAGCAGCAAGGAAATTTCACGACTGGACTTGCATAGGTGGCATCCTATCACAGTACCACACTGGAATTCACTGAGCTCCGGAGAGCGACCCGTTCTTCCACAAATGTTTGTAGAACCACTCTGCATGCCTAGCTGCTTGATTTTATACCTGTGGCCATGAAAGTGATTGGAACACCTGATTTCAATTATTTGGATGGGTGAGTGAATACTTTAGGCAATGTAGTGTATGTTTAATATAAATCTTTACTCCTATACTGATGACAAATGTTAACACATGGACTTTATCTGGTGCTATTTTTTCAGTAAACGTTTTGCAGATAGGGATGGAGAATGAGAGAGAAAGAGAGCTAGACTAGAGGGAAACTAGAAGCTAGAGAAAGTAAAGAGAGATAGGGATACAGGAGGATAAGAGAGATACAGACACAAGGAGCCAGAGAAATTAAGAAAAGTGTACTGCAGCGTGGCCATGCATACGCCTGCAGCCTGGTGGGCAAAAACAGAACAAAACAGAAGAGTTTAATCTCCACACCTTTATTCTCGTCTCCTTTCCCCATCCTTCCCCTCTGGCTCTTTCCATTTTTCTTCCCTCATCTCTCTCCTGCAGGGTCAGAGTTCAGCTTGGAGATAAGGGAATTGAAACAGGATCCTCTTTGCCTCTCTGTCAGACTATCTGACTATACACCGCAGTGATCAGTCCCCTCTATCTGTCCCCCAGCACAGGTCTCTGTGATGAGCTCGAGCAGGAGTCATCTCTCTGGGCTCTGTGTGTATGTGTGTATGTGTGTGTGTAGAGAGATGTTCTGCGTCTGAATTGGTGGAACCTCAGTTGCCCAGCTGTAATACGATCTGAGATTCCCATTGGAGACATGCACACACACACACACACCGCCCTTGTACTCCAACCTCCAGCTCAGGGGAACACCGCTCACTCTTACGTCTGTTCTGACTATGCAAACATGCTTCAGTCCAGTTGAATGAATGGACACGGGCACAGAACCAGGCAGCCCAAGAATCTGTCATCTGGAGCAACTATTTGGCTAATGAATGCCACTGTCTGTCACTGCACTGTTTACAGTGGAGTAATGAATGCTGCTGTCGTTTGGAGTCAAAGGACATCTGCAGGGAAGACTCTCCTAATGTCATCTTGGCATGTCAACCAATTATAATGCTTTCTAGTTCAGACAGTGCGGCTGCTACTGTGGGGACGGCAGAAAACAAAAATGTTTCTAAAAAAGAGAGCGTGAAAAGCTAACTGACTGTTCCAGCTGGGATACTCTCACTGCCATGAAAGTTTTTCAAAGAGGTGGCTGCTCGCCTGTGAATGCTGACACAGCATCAGCTTACGCTCATGATTAGTGTGTTGCAGTGAAACCGCGACTAATGGTCTATCAGCGCTGGAGTGCGGCGTGCTTCTGCCTATGCGTTGTCAGTTTAATTTAATACTTTGTGTCCTGTGAATCATGAGTTTTTAACAGAAGTTGCAGGTTAAGTGCTTTGGCTGCCTCGTGAGAGGACAAGATGATGAGTTCTTCCAAAGTAAAAGTAAGAAAACAACACAGAGCAGTCATCTGCTATGAAAGAGTGTTTGGAGAAAAGATATGCATCAATAGACAGATTGATCCATAGGCTGAGGAAGATCGATGGGTCATGCTAGATGCCGTGATGCACAGATACTGAGAGAAAATGAGAAGATGAGTCACAGAGATTCTGCCTGTAAGCAAAGGATTATGGGAGGGGGAGGGAGTGTAGCTAAATTGTGAAATAAAGAGGAAGAAAAAGAGCAGGAGAAGGGGTACAGGGGAGGAGAAACAGTGGCAGAGAGACAGGAAAAAGACAGAATATGCAAGCGGGAGTGATCACCGGGAGGTGAGAGAGAGGGAGAGGACATGAAGCAGAGCTGGGAAGAGAAGGGGAGGCATGACTGTGATTTTTTTTGATGATCCTCAGTGAATATATCACAGTCAAAGGCAAATCAGTAGAAAAAAGACCATATAATTACAACTACAGCATTTTTTGGCCCGAAAAAATTTTATTTGCCTTTTTTTGCTTTCCCCTTTCCCTATCATTTCTTCTTTTATTTCCCCCTCTTATTTCTACTGCTCTTCTTCTTCCCCTCCTCTTTTCCCACTCTCACCATCGCTCCCCGCTGAATCCCGCCTCCGGCGTACAGCGGGCCGCGACTATAAACTACAGAGAACAAGCCCAGACGGGAGAACAGGATCTGGGGGCCTTAAAATTGCAAATGATTTTTCTTCTCACCAAACTAGCTGTTGGACGTCCTCCATTACGTTTGTGTTGTGAATGGAGGAGGCTGAATTATTCATTTTGTCGCTAATGGCTTAAATGAGATATTCAGAGTAAATTCAAGTTTGATTTCCTGGGGAGTGCCCGAGGCATTGCGGCAATAGAATAAAAATGAAAATGCGCAAGACAACGTTTTGCAATGCAAAAAAAGCAGAACTGCCAATTGCATGAATGCAAGAGATGCAAACAAACACACACTCAAAACACTCTGAGTAAACTTTTTCTGAAAGTCAGCACCATTATTCATATCTGTATTGACTGATTTCTCACCAAACTGGAAAAAAACTTCAGTATTATTCCATTTTTAAACAAGAATACCTGCAAATACAACATTACCTCATGTTTTTATTCATTCTGTTTTGTGGTTTTGTACTTACAGAGTAGGGAGAGCAGGAGTGTCGCGAGCAGCATGAGAAGGCCGGCGCGGTGGGAGTGGGCGGAGCTGCACTGCATCTTGCCCTTCTTACAGACGCACACTTGAACTTTGACCTCTGTGTTGTTGGATAAGGGGGGCACCCCTGAGTCAGTGATGAGCAACGGGAGCTGGTAGTTGGCTTTCTTCAGACTGTGCAAAAGCATGATTTGGGAGTGTGTGGCTGTGGGGGGCACACAGAAGAAGACGGAGGTTAAATAAAGTGGATATTCAGTAATTCCCAGTCCTGTGTGCATTGTCCTTGTATTCTGCATTAACAGATGCCGATTTTGCGGAGCAGAACTGAATATGTGTCTCATAACACAAAACTTATTTGCCTCAAGTAAGTCTCTGCCAAGCCATTCCTGACAACTGAAGCAACACAAATTGGCACCACTTATGTTGCGTAAGATTGTTACATTTTGTTGCATCACACTTTAAAATTCCTTAAGAGACACAAGAGAAAATGCCGGAGCCACTTCACTTCATGCTGAAATGTGCCACAATATGCAAAGCTGCACATTTCACTGTCTGCCACGGCTGTTAACTCCAGGTAAGGTGACTTTTACTTTTGTATTTCATTAGCAAATTTACATTGTCCAACTGTGTGCTCACAACAATGTCACAAGGCAGCGGTAAACATTTCATAAATATAGAGGCCCTCCATTGTAAAAATCCCTCATAGCTCTCTGGCTCAGTAGTAGAGCTGTGCTGAATGTCATTTTATTTTATACTGGTCTGTCCTCAACAACGACCCCATAGGTCGTTTGTACAGGCAGCAAAATACGACTCTCCCCCACCTTCTAACGGCCCTAATAATCATGAATTTTACCTAGCCACTTCACTTCCGGCATTAACATACATTCATTTACTTACATTTATTTTTAAGTATAAGGCCTTACCAGGAAGTATATTGCCTTAAACCTAGATCAGCAGATTTGTAGCCTAAATGTACTGAAACTGCAGGCTTTTTTTACAACAGTGAATCTTACGTTTATGTAGTAGCCACATGGTCCTTGTAACTACTTCACTGTTACTTTTTAAACTCACCTTACCAGGAACTTTTTCGCTGTGACCTTAGAAAAGTGGTTTTGTAAACTAATTCAACAAAACTGCCGCCATTTCTTTTACAACCCAGAACTGTACATGTATGTATAATGACATGTGTGCTATGTACTGCAAAGCTCTCATATGTGTCTTTTTGACAAACGCTCATATGCGTCGTTATGGCTGGTATTGACAAATTACCTTCCTAGTCTTTTTGGTTGGAGATCTTGTTTTTTTTTTAGGTTAAAGTAATTAATCTGATTAAATGAGTTAGTCTTATTCAGGACTCAAACTTGCTGACTGTTAGCACCTTCCATACCCCATCAGTACAGCTCGAACAGATTCTTTCACAGGTAATTTAGTTTGAACCCACATGATGTATGTTGTGATCTTGCTAATCTGTGAAGCCAATTGTCAGGTTACACTTCTGCCAAATGAGATAACACAGTGTGGGTGACAAACTATTGTACAAAAAAAAGAAAAAATCAAAGTTATCACTGTGTATTGGCATGGAGCTGTTCTTTCACAAGCTACCATGAAAACTGCAGTGTTTGCATTAAACAAATGCAAAAATGTGTTAATTAGGAAGACTTTTTTTTAACCCTAGGAGAGGCCAACTGTTTTTATTCCAGCCTGTTTTAGCTCTTTTGGAGACTAACTCAAAGAAAACCCTAAAGTATTAAAGATTTAACTGAAAAGAAAGACTGAAATATTCAACATATTGTGTGATGGCCATGAAGCAGGTGACAAAAACATGGAAGCAGCCTCATAACAACAAACCAGAATTCCATGAAACAACATGTTACTTAAATCTAGCCCAGAATTTGCAATAAACAGGCACTCAACCCCCATCCCCATCCCAGCCCCCTCTCTCCTACCCAATATTTCACCTTGCTTTTTCCTTTGTTTTGTTATATTAGCATTTTATTCGGTGTTTGTGTTTGGTTGAGCTTTGTGTCTGTTAGTTATTAATCTAACATGTATTTAAAGTAAAAAAACAAATAAAGTGCAATGGATTCTGGAGTAAGCAGTTGTAGCAGTTGATGAAAGAAACAATGTGATAAACTATTAAAAAAATAAAGTGGTATTGGTCTTCTATCTGAGTGTATTTCTCAAAAAGGTTGAACTATTTCCTTTTCCTTTCACCTATCTGTGTTTTAACAAGGACTTCATAATTTTGTAAGACATATCTGAAAAAAGCCTAGATTCAAAATTCAGAATCTTTAGATTCAGATTTTGTCTGAAAATATAACTTAATAGCATGCTGTTGCCAAAGCAATCCATTAATGATTGTAGATGAGAGGATTAAAACAAGTTATTGCATGGAAAAAAATGAATTTTTTATAGAGCTATACCTTGCTGAGGTAAAACCACCAGCTCTTCTACCTGCAGTTCCACACACACACACACATGCACACACAGCCGAGACGAGCGCAGTGCCAGTCCATTTCAGTGGGAGCGGGCTCTTTCTCTGCCGGCCCTATCTGTCTCTTCCAGCGGTGGTGATTGAGGAGTGTCTGTACCTCCCTCTCCCGCTGTCAGTCACAGCTAATACCTCTGGGCAGGTTTTAGCTCTGCTCTGTCACTCAAACACACACAGACAGCACTGCCAGTCATGCAACCCTGAATCAATGTCTTGGTTGTCTGTCTCTCCTCCTCCTCCCATCCATACCTTGTATTATTTTACTCTCCATTCCTCTCATGTGATCTGTTCTAGTTAGGACTTATCTGCTCTGTATTCAGCATGCACTCAGGCTATAAAAGTGCACTTGTAGGTGGAATGACCCTGGAATATTCATGCTATGACAGTGACTTTTGTTACCTTTTTCTCTCAGCCTTCACATACCTTCTTTTTCTTTATTTATTTTTAATCCCTACATTTCTCAGGATGCTTTTAGGTTACCCTGTGAGAATGGGCTCAATGGGCTCTTGTATTAGGAAGGAAAAGGTGACTTACATACAATACATATACAATAACATATACAACAGTTTTGTGGAGATTCTTTGGGGTGAAAACTGGTATAAACTATTTCTTGATTGTTGTTTTTCAATAAGTGAAACATTCCCTGTTATTAAAACTGGGGTAGACAGTTCATTTTAGGCATCATTGGGCAACAATTCCATAATAATGTCTCAGCATATTGTCGTTCAAGTTGTCTGAGAGAAAAATAGACTTCTGCACTTCCTCTTGACTCAGGCTTTAGAAAGTCTAGCTTTGACCAATCACAGGTCATTTCAGAGAGGGCTTTCCTAATGGCTGTTCTACAAATACAGATGCACATCCTTCAGATGGCGAAAGCCGTATTCAATGCTATAAAATCCTGCTGAAGAAGTTGCTCATCCAGCATTGGCAGCAGTGCCTACACTGCAAAGCAACCAAGAAAGGGCTTGGGGACTGATCAAAACGAGAGTCTGAATGAGAGGTTGGCAGTTAAGTACAACCCCGATTCCAAAAAAGTTGGGATGCTATGAAGAAACAGATCTCCTTTGTAACCAACATTCAATTAAATACAGCAAATACAGTAAAAACACAATTTTTGGTCAAACTGGGCAACTTGTTTTTGTAAATATAGACACTCATTATGACTTTGATTTATTCTCATTTGTTAATATCTCACACAGAATCTCAAGCTTTTTGGAATTGGGGATATAAAACATGTCAGTATTAGCGTAGTGTTTCAAAGATGGAGAGAATATTTTGCTAATAATTTAGCCTCCTGCTAGCCGTTAATGATGCTAATGATTGTGATTTTGTAAAGGTTAAAGAAGTTCATCACCCTTCAAACCGTATGCATGGAGTATCTTTCCTACTACAGCTTTCATATATAACATGTGGAGAAATACAAAGAAAGACGGACTGAGTCCAGTTACAGTTGCTGAACTATGATTGGACAATCGCTGTTGGGGTAAATCTGTGTCTGTATTATGCAATCAAACAGATCAACACTCAAAAGTTTGATTGCAAGTACAACAACTTTGTGATTAGACATGTATTTTCTGTACTTTTGGATTTGCAAACAAAACTTTTTGATCTGCAACAATACATTTTTAATCACAAATGTATCTGACTTGCACTAAAACATCTTTTGATTGTAGTGTAGCTTTGCACCCCATTCTTATTTTTTTATTGCAGCGTGGAAAGCTTTGCTCTCAGACCTATTCTGTTTGATGATGTATTAAAGATACAAAAGTTACCGCATAGTTCGGTGGAGGGTTTTATTGTACAGTCAACTAGATTTTAGAGAATGTCAAAAGGAAAAACACTTTGACAGTTTTCTTAATTAAAGTGACCACTAAGAAGAGTGGTGTAAGGCAATTATAATGGTTTTCATTTAGGGTAATATACACACAGTGTGGGTGTCAACTTTCACTGCAGTAGACTGATCCCACTGTACTGCAAGTCCTCTCTCTGTATATGTGCAGGAACTGCTTACGTTAGAAAATGTCAAATACATCTGAAAATAATTCAGATGGAAAATTTCTCATCTCCACCCTGAGGCTTTGTATTTACACACAACCTCTTAAACAGAAACAACATAAAGTGTTGCCCAGGCTGCTGAATCCCTCAGGCAGGACAATGGCAAGTCGCCAAGTGCTTATATTTACTATTTGTGTGAATGCCTGGATGCACTGTGTGTCAAGTGTTGTGGAAACCTTAAAGGCATGAGTATGTGCTGATTCTCAAGGACAATGGCAGTAATCCAACTTCATATACACACACAGAGACACCGAGCTATAGTCTCGGATCACAGTATGTCATGTTAAAGGGCTTTACAGGAGCCTTTTCCAGAAAACTGCCTACCCCAGTTTTAAACCTCACTGTAATGGCTTTAACAGTTCAGTCAACAATCTCTTTTCAAAATAAAATACTCACAGTTGACCCTGGTAACCTTCCATGTTTTATCTAGGCCGGGCTGTTTTCCCAGTTCTATCTTAAAGGGGGCAGCGTTGGGCGGGAGGTCATTGTCCCGCCCCCCAACGATGGCCACATTCATGTCATGGGCGTCTTCACACACTCGTGCTACCGATGGTACCACATAGGGGGCATTGTCATTGTGGTCCTCCAGGTAAATGACCAATGAGCCGGTACCTGTGGCTGGAGGGCTGCCTGGAAACACACAAAAACACACACATATGAGGTTAGGGAAAAGGGAAAAGTGTTGATTAATTCACCCTGTAAAATTTAGTACACTGCTGTAGGCCTGGATGCTCATCACTGTGTGGAGAATGTGAACAGTAACGATCTGGGCAGATGTGAAAAGAGCAATAACGCAATGTGGCTGCAGTAAAACATGGTGCACTCATGATTATTCTAAAGTTAATTCTCCTTTAAATGTTTTTCATTCTGCCATGTCAGAATGTTTTCAGCTGAAATCCCAGAGCAAAGAAAGACCTGATGCTTTTTAAAACCAAAATGCCAATAAGCCTAATAAGAGCCATCCCGCTCTTATCTACTCCGCTGACCTAATTCCGCCCAAACAAAACAAAAATGTGTCATTTTAATGCCGGGATAGCATGAATCACAGTAGCTTGTGTTTCGCAAGAGAGCATTTTGACTTGGCACCCTGCCGGCTCCTGTGTTTGTATGAGATTACACCTTATTGAAGGGTGCTGGGTAGAAAGCAGCCCGGCTCTTCTCTATTACTGCTCTCTGTTTCACTGTGATTAGAGGTTATTAAAAAATCTGCACGGCATCCACAACAGCTCCAGAGGTCAGTCAGCAATTAACACCTAAAGACAAGATCTGTAATTGGAAAATGGGTCTCCTCTACCTTTTCAAGGTAAAAAAAAAATGTTTGCAGACAATTTAGGGCAAAGAGGGGGAGGGGGGAGTCAAGAATTATGTGCAATAAATGTCAAGTGACGCTGGAATGAAAACCAGTCTGGGCTTCTTTATGGTGCTGTTCGAGAAAGCTGCACAAACTGAGCAGGAAATGTTCCTGCTGTGAAATGCTGATTAGGTGGAATGTAACTTCTGAAACAGACATAAAAATGTAATATAACAATAAATAAATAATGAGGCAAAATGTTAAAATATAACACACAACATAAAACTTTTCTAATTTTCTAATAGGTTTGGTCAGGGCCAAAACATAATTTTATCAGATAGATCAGTTTTCGTATTTATTACCAAATTGATTATTACAATGATAACAGTGGCGGATTTACCACTCAAGTCATTTTTGAAACATTGGGTCCTTGATTTCAGAAAGAGATAGACACAATTATTTCTAGCCAATGGTTGCTGTTTTTTTCCAGCTGTAAAGACAAAAGTCTAACCAGCTAATCATGCTAATTTAGCTAAAATTAGCTCATGTGTCTGTTCCCTGTTGATTTCTTTATGTTCCTGCACACTTATCTGAAAATGAATCTCAGAAATCAGATTTTGAATTCAGACTTGTTGGCTACAAAAAGGATATTGTGCTGAAAGTCTGATGTTAAAGCTGCATGCCAGAAGTAATAGACTGGCCCCCTGTGTCAACCCTGTACGGACCTTAGCACTCTTTATACTCCGCTTGTTGCTCTAACCGTGCCTGAATCAAACCAATGGGTTAACAGTGGAGTTAATGGAAAGCCTGGTGCACCTCACAGAGACAGTGTCCTTCTGTATCTGGCGCGAAGGGGCAATGGACAGTGGGAGTGAATAAAGCTATAAGATTGCAAAACTAGTGTTCAGAGGCGGGTTTTTGGGGAACAGTCAACTGGATTCCACAGTAAATGCTACTGCTACATTTACAAATTAACAGGATTTCAGAGAATTTCAACCAAAAACACTTTTGACAGTTTGCTTCTTTAAATTGAGTAAAAATGAACACTAGTGCGAGGTACTCTAATGTTTAGATGCCATATATACATAGAATGAGTGTAAAAATGCACCAGACTGATAGCCCTCTCTCTGTATATATGCAGGAAATGCTTACCTTGGAAAACATAAAATACACCTGAAAATAATTCAGATGGAAGATTTCTCATCTCCCCTCCAAAGCATATAATTTACACTCAACCTCTTAAACAGAAACATCATAAAGTGTTGCCCAGGCTGCTGAATCCCTCTGGCAGGGCAATGGAGGCAAGTAGCCAACTGCTAAATATTTAACATTGGTGTAAATGCATGGATGAACTGTAAGTCAAGTGGAAACCTTAAAGGCATGAGGAGATGATGATTCTCGATGATAATGGAAGTAATCCAAATTTATATACACACATGGAGACACCTATCCACCCACCCACACCCACCCACACAGTCTGCTCTCCCTCTGCATTCCCACCAACCCACATGCACTGGGTCAATACCAGAGCTCTCACCGTGCCAAAGCAAAAGTAATAGTGAGAACAGTGAGTTAATACACTTCTATTCGTTTTTTTTAAATTGGGTGTAGCAATACGGTATTTTCATTCAGAACAGAAGAGAAATAAATGATGGTTGGCAGAGGCAGACTGCTCTATACTCTCCTGCAGCAAAAACATGCTGTGCTTTATAACAGCCTGCAGAAAAATCATACCTACCACTGGTAAGTGTTTATCAGATTATCATCATGATCTGTTTGTTTGTGAAGCTCACAACTAATTCCATTCTCAGCTGTAAAGCCATCAGCAGAATGTGATTGGGAGAGATAGGGAGAATCAAATGAAATGGTAGCGAGTTGGCATTTCTACAGTATAATAAACGTGAAATGACTGCTATCTCTGCACTCGTTTGCTTTTCTCTATGCAGTCAAGGAATGAAACAAAACAGCAAACAGCCCGCATATACTGTAGATAAGTACGGCTGTGACAATATCAGCGGGAGATCAAGAGCAGAGAGGAATCACTTTAGCAAGAGCGGACAGAAAATGTGTTGAAAAGCAAATCAAAGACAGTAGCTCTTCAGGCGAGACCTTAGATAATCTATTATCACTCGAGACCAAAAGAGTGAGGGCGCAGCTCAGATCCCCTCGTCAGTGAAAAGATGCAGATTTCAACCCATTTGTAGTGGGAGAGGCCGTCTGTGTGCTTGGCTAGCTTTAAATGAAGCTGTTTGTCTTCCTAAATGAATCCTCCCTACACCTAATCACTCTAATTCTCTGCTGCTCTCTTCTCCTACTCCTTCTTATCTCCATTGCATCATGCCTATGTCATCATCAGCCTGCCACAGCTTCAATGGAGCTTGTCTGCTGGCCTCCACTTCACACCACTTTGTCACAAAAGTTCTGATAAAACATGCTGCAAGCTTCTGAGGGAGATGGGCAATTTATGGATGTTTGCCACTAAGACGTGTCTGCCCATGTCTGAGTGTAAGGCACGAAAAAGTACATAAAAAGTAAAGGAGACGATATTAAAGAAAGAAGAGACATGGGAGGATTTGCTGGGATGCCAAAGGAGATGATCATTTTTCTTCTCTTTGTCGTGATGTTGTTCAGTGTTGATAATATATTCATTGGGACATCAAGCTATCAAACGGTGCTGGCAGCAGAGAGTTCCTGTCTAATTAACAGATGTTTCAATCTCCATGTACATTTCTTGCAAAAATTATATCAGAGCCCAAAGAAAAGCATGACTGTAATTGACTGCTATTTTTTGGGGGTTTAACATTATTAAAAGTTATGTATAAGTCAAGTCAAGGTCAGGGTTCCAAGCCAGCTGTGGTGATATTACCAAACTGGTCCCCCCAAAAAAAATGTCTCCATAAATCGTTTGTACAAACTGCAAAATTGACCCATATTTTCATTTTAGACTGTCCTCCAGTGCCCTGTAGCATTCGTAGTAAGTATAGTAATGTGTGCACTATTTTTAAAATGCTCCACTTTGCCCCGCAGACCGTGAACGCGTAAAGATCATATGTGTCGTTGTGGGTGGTATTGACAAACAACCTTTTCTGTCATTTAGGTTGGAGATCTTGTTGTTATCACAACCACGATCCTGTCAGAGAGTAAAGGTAGGGGAAGCGCGAGAACTGATGTAGTTGCAGTTGTGTGTGTACTTTCCTACCCATTAGTAGGAAAAGTGTTTGTGTGTGAATAGAGACATTTTTCTCAAGCCATCGCTCCTTGTCTTTATAACGTTCCAACTCCTCTCAGCAGTGGTTGACCCTGAGCATTGGAATGTATTGTAAATGTTAATGTACATATGTTTATCCCAAAGTGCCTGCAATTAAACACATTTAATCAAATCACCTTGGAGGCTCTGACATTTTGCAATTGTTAACAGGTTAAAATAACGTCAGTGTAGCAGAAAATCCTGCTCTGTTTTGCACTGCAGCGCTCCTTTTACTCCCCTTTATGCCGGTTTAATTAGATTGCCTGGATGAAGTCAGAAAGTTTTGAGACTCGCATGAGCTAAGTTACTTCTTTATTCAAGTGAAGAGTGTTTTTTGTACAAATGAGATAATTAATGATGTATTATTTTCACTGAAAAATTTAACAGTCCAAAGCTAAAATTAACTTTCCACAAGTGGGGATTGATTTTGATAAATTGGTTTCAGAGCAGGAATTACACTAATTAAGGAGTGAGATTAGGTTTAATTGTCTCCATCAAAGTCCTTCTTCAATATTAAAAGGAGCGAAGCCCGCAAGCAAGTTCAGGCTGACGACTCCAGCAGCAGCGCCGCACTCGCTCATGACAAACAGAATACTGAATGCATGTCCAACGCACGCTTTGCAGTTTGCCAACCAATTTAAACTGCTTTTGGACTGGTATGCTTCTGCTGCTGAAATACTCATTTGCAAACATTTTCTGAAAAAAGGCCATCTGCTGCGCCCACAGTATTTCAGGAGCTCCACCTCCAACCTGCAGCCACCTGTTGGCTTTCATTTTAAGCCCTCTGTTGATTAGAGGGGGGGCTGCACAGTCTGCGGGTTAATCACAATGAGCCACCCGTCTCACATTGTCATAGGAAATTATTTATTACAGCACCTTTAAAGTAATATAATATAAAGTATAATAATCTTTTAAATTACACTTGGTGATGAAGAAACACGCCAAGAAGAATTTCAGGACAGCTGGTAACTTACTTTCATTATTTCTGCTCACTTATTATAAACAGAAAAGTCAAGAACATCTTAGTCATAAAGCTTTGTGCTTCCAGACTACTGAAAAAATATTGAATCATTTAAAACTCCAGGCAATCATTTCAGTTTTATTCCATTCTGAAGTCAGTTATCTGTTGAAGAACACAAACAAATGAGTTGGTACTGCATCATCGGAACTGTACATAATGTCCACCGGAAACACATAAAAAGAGATCTAATAAAAACATTACAGATCTAAAGACATGCACTGCAAATGAATGCATATAACCATATATATCCATATAACTTTTTCCACAGTCTCTGTTGTTATGGAGTTCTGAATAATTTCTAACTGTTCCCACAGACTTGCTTTAGATTAAACTTTTGTGCGATTAATCTTAGAATCTACAAAACCCAATCTGTTCAATGGGATTCAAATCTGGGCTTTGACTTGTCCAGTCCATCAGTTCCAGTCCTCCAGATTCCTTTTTCTTGGTCAAATAGTCTCTGCACAGGTTTGAAGTATACTGGGGTCACTGTCTTTTGGGTATATGAATCCACGACCAATCAGGTTCAGTCCAGAAGGGATTCCACGATGCACTAACATGTTGTGGTAGACACTCTTGTTTATGATAAAATCGATTTTCATAAATTTGCCCACGTCGTTTCCATAAAATGGAAGCCCATACTGTAATGTAATCTGTGTTTGTTTCACTGTGGGAGCCATGCATCCTGCATCAAAATGTTCTCCAGCTTTTCTGCGGAAATAAACATGACGATGCTGATTGAAGAGTTCAAACTTGGACTCGTCCGTCCAGAGTTTTTCCAGTCACCAACAGTCCAGTGTTTGTGCTCCCTGACAGATCTTCTGTAGATATTTCTGGATGTTTGCAGGCCTCAATAATGTCTTCTTAGCAGCTATTCTTCCCTTAAAGCCTTGTTCTGTCAGTCGTCTGCTTATGGTCAATCTGCAGACGAGAAGCATTCATCTCTGCCTGAAGATCAGCAGTGGTCTTCCTTCTGTCTGTAGTACTTTAAATCTTGAGGTGTCTGACATCTGCTTCAGTTAACTTTCATTTCCTTCCTCTTCCTTGGTGCATTTT